>PISX010026347.1:0-24638 GCA_004024625.1 Mellivora capensis | reverse complement strand
AAGATGTGGTATATATACACAATGGAATATTATGCAGCCATCAAAAGAAATGAAATCTTGCCATTTGCAACGACATGGATGGAACTAGAGGGTATCATGCTTAGTGAAATAAGTCAATCAGAGAAAGACAACTATCATATGATCTCCCTGATATGAGGAAGGGGAGATGCAACATGGGGGGTTGGGGGGGTAGGAAAAGAAGAAAAGAAACAAGATGGGATTGGGAGGGAGACAAACCATAAGTGACTCTTAATCTCACAAAACAAACTGAGGGTTGCTGGGGGGAGGGGGGTTGGGAAAGGGGGGTGGGGTAATGGACACTGGGGAGGGTATGTGCTATGGTTAGTGCTGTGAAGTGTGTAAACCTGGTGATTCACAGACATGTACCCCTGGGGATAAAAATACTTTATATGTTTATAAAAAATTAAAAAATTAAAAAAAATAAATGAGGTCATGAAGGTGGGTTTTTTCTGATGGGATTACTGCCCTTATAAGAAAAGACCAGAAAGCTTGCTGTTCCTCTATCCATCCTATGCAGACACAGAGGAGGCAACCGTCTGCAAGCCAGGAGAAAGGCTGGCTCCTTGATCTTGGACTTCCAGGATCCAGAACTGTGAGAAATAAATGTTTATTGTTTAAGCTACTCAGTCTGTGGTGTATGTTATAGCAGCCCTCATTGACTAAGACAGTTCTCATCCATATTTTTTGAACTGTATTAAGATTTTTCACATGGCATAATGTATAGTAAATTTTTATGATGTTTCTATGGGAACTGAAATGTATATTTTCTATTTCAGAGTGTAGAGTTTAATATGTCAGTCACAAGAAGCTTATTAGTTATGTAATATAAATCTTCTACACCTTTCTACTTGATTTGATCTGGCATGCACTGAGAGAGTGAATTAAGATTGCCTACTTCATGTGTATACTCTTTTTTTCCTTGTATTGTCTGTTTCACGGCCTTGCCTGCTATGCCATTCTTATTAATTCTAATAATCCCCTTGTGTATTCTTTTTTAAAAAATATATAGTCAAATCACCAGTGAATAATAAAAAGTTATTATCTTTTTTTTTAAATACTTGTAGTTCTTTTTCTTTACGGGTGATATCTTGAAAAAGATGATTCTGGGCTTTACTGCCTTTGTAATCACTTTAAAGGGAATGTTTCTACAATTCCTCATTATTATAAGCCATGTAATCTATAGTTATTAGGAGGTTTTCTATATCAGATTAAGGAATTTTTATTATTTTCCTAGATTGATAAAAAATTTTTTTATCAAAAAGGGATATTAAATTTTATTAAACATCTTTTACTCTTATATTGCTTTAATTATATGGTTTTTATATAAAATATATATAAATGTAGATTATACCTGCCCTTACATTCTGTACTTCCTTTCTTTAAAATTTTCCTGCCCTGCTTCACCACCTCCCATAAACATTTTTGGTTGATTAAATTATGATTTGTTTGCTTTTCCCTATACCATTTCATTCCCCATGGATATCTATTTTTTGCTTTCTACTCTTACTCTTCTAGAAAGAAATCCTTATTATACTTCCTATAAAAAGATACATGAGGAGTTATTGCGTATCTACAAATGCCTTTACTATCACATTTGACTACCATTTTAGCTGGGTATAGAATTTTAATTTGAAAACAATTTTTCCTAAACTGCACATTAAGGTGACACCCTCCCCCCATACTCTTCCACTTGCCATGTTGCCAAGCTGCTGATGAAGTTTCTTATACCAATTTTATTCCCTTTCTTTTGTAGGTGTATTTTTCTTTTCTTTTCTTTTTAAAGATTTTATTTATTTATTTGACAGGCAGAGATTACAAGTAGGCAGAGAGGCAGACAGAGAGAGGAGGAAGCAGGCTCTCCGCGGAGCAGAGAGCCTGATGTGGGGCTCAATCCCAGGACCCTGGGATCATGACCTGAGCCGAAGGCAGAGGCTTTAACCCACTGAGCCACCCAGGCACCCCTGTAGGTGTATTTTCTGTTTAAATCTGGAAAATTGCAGAGATGTTAATCTTAAGTCTAGTGCTCTCCTCTGTGCTCTTTATTTTTTTCATATTATTATTTAATGCATGCATTCTTTGAGCCCTTTCTAGTCGAAATTGTGTTTTCAGAGTTGCATTATCATTTTTCCTTCATCAGACCAGGTGTTTCTTCATGGTCCCAGGCTCTCAATTACCATTTTCCCATTATAAATATGAGCAAACCGAGGGCAGAAGATTGCAGTAATTTGCACAAAGTCAAACAGCAGGTTGCAGGGCTAGGATCTATATTCACATAAACTGAATCTTGAACTTACCCTCTTAAGAGTCTGCTAAGCAAAGGGTGCCTGGGTGGCTCAGTCGGTTAAGCCTCTGACTCTTGATTTGGGCTCACATCATAATTTCAGTGTTGTGAGGCCAAGCCCTGCACTGGGAAGTAGAGGGAAATTCTGCTTGAGATTCTCTGTCTACATCTCTTTCTGCCCCTCCCCACCTCTCTCTTTCCCTCCCTAAAATGATGATGATGATGATGATGATGATGATATTAATAATAATAGTCTGTTAAGCAAGGCAAGGGTGATCACAAGTCTACCATTCATTAAGAGTTCCTTAAGGAACTTAAGTTCCTTAATAGAACTGTGTCTGCATCATTTCAGATCTGTCCTTTTCACAAATTCTTTAACCTTTTCCAACATCATGTTGCTAAGACAGCACCAAAATCAATTAAAACCCCATCACTTTTGGACGTCAAAACTCCACCTGCATTCAATATGTTACTGTTCTGTCCTCCTTTGCTATCCTCTGCCAAGGTTCCTGACATTCTTGACTCTAGATCATCTCTCTTCATTTGGACTTGCTTGCATTTGTCCCTATTTGTTCTTGAGAAATTGTCAACGGGAGATATGCTCCAGTAATTGTCAAGCCCTCCCATCCAGAGCCGTATCGATATTAGATTTTTAGAGATAGATATCTCCTGTGACCACTTCAGTACTTCAAACATCAGATAGTGTGAATGAACACATGTTGGGTTGAAATATAAAAGACCCAGAAAATAAAGAGAAAGAGAAGAGACAGGTTATTATAAAACATAGGCACTAGAGCTTTTCGCTAAAAATCATCCTCTAGATTAGAACATACTTGACTATGTAATGTAACTTAATATTAATAAAAGCATGTTGTGTAAAAGATGAAAGAATCTTTATAGATATTAAACAATAATAAATTCAAGTATTAAAGTAGGCTATAAAGAGATACAAAAATTTCTGAGAGTACCTGGCCTTTTTTCCATCATTCATTTCCTTATTTTCTGTTTTAATCCTTACACTTGCATTTATTCTGGATTTTCTGATATTTCTCTTATACCATTTGGCAGGTTATTTTCCTACATTTCATTTTTTTCCCCTACCTTTCATTTTGACATATGATTGATTTGTAAATTCAAGGGCAAATAAAGGAGTTTGCATTTTTACCAACATCCAGATTCTTGAATTTTGGTTTTATATAGTTAATTGCTGCCTTGTGTCAAATGGTTTTCTCATTTCTATTGGCATTAATTTTTTAAAAATTTATATTTAACAAGGTAGACTTCACAAGTTAAGTGGATGCCAATTAACCTAAAATCTGAACTGACTTTTAAATGCAAGTCATTCCTATCAAATTAGCGTTCTCTACAGATTTAGTAGATAGCTGTCAACACAATGGAACCTAAGCATCAATTTTAAGCAATTTATTTTTTCAGTTTATAATATTAGTTTGATTGTGATTACATATCCCAAATTTATATAATTTTGTGTCAATTACTAAGGAGCTAGATGAATTTTGTGTATTATTACATTTTAATCATCTTCATAATTAACATTTAATTTATATCCTTTTCTCTTTCCTTTTTCCATCTACAGAATGTATTTCTTTGAGTTTGTCACAAAAAATTTAGGCAATTTTCCTGCCAATTAAATGACATTTTATTTTTCTAAGTGAATTGACTGCTGGGGAAATGGACCCTGGAGACTATAGGTCTGTTTATTAATTAAAAAAAAAAAGAGCTTCCTGTCACACAAAATTCATGAATCTGCCTCACCATGTCTTCCTTACAGCATGGCTCATAGTTTTTCTGGGACAAGGGCTGTGATGTCAAAGCCCAGTTTTACAGTTGTTGAAGACACTAACAAAGGAGGCTTTTACTCTGGCATTTCTTGTGCAAATCCTTCCCAACCAGATTCAATATACCCAGACAATGTGTAGAATTATCTTTAAAGTAGTGGAAAGGGATATATAGATTTTGGGGGACTTTTTCTACGAGAAGTAAATCAAGACATTGAACTAAAAGTAAAAACATTAGAGTGGAAACTCCTTGTGAATACTGATAGAACATACTAGATGATGCCCTTTGACTCACAGTTATTGTTCTCATTTTTTTTCCTGTACTCATTTCCTTTTTCAATCTATTTGGAATGATTCTGCTTGAATAATGATCCTATAGTAACTTCATTATCCTTAATTATATTATCTTAATGTGCAAATTCAATCTTTTTTGTCTTTCCCTAACAAAGAAAAAATATGACCAGAAGTTAACAGTAGAATCTTGGTTTTATAAGAAATAAGGACCAGATAAATGTCCAGTAAAATGTTTATATCTTTTGTATGATATGCAGACATCAATTCTTGATGGCATACTCAGAAATGGAACTTAAATATATATGCATAGTAAGAATGCATTTAGAAACACTGGAGAGAAGTTCACTGGGAGAATTTCTAATTATATCCTTTACAACAAATGTTTGTTGAATGCATATAAACTAGAACATTTATTTCCATGGAGTATGTTGGCATGCCCACATTTGTTGTGTATTAGATCAAATCCATGTAAGGTTATCTTACTTATTCATTTTTTAGCAGATCTACAAAGAGGTTATATAAGTTGGTTAAGTTCATTCAACTAAGATGGAGTAGAGGAAAGAATTAAATGAGGCTTATGAGGTTTTCTGTTAATACGGTGACTATGACTCTCTGGGGATGCAAGGGCTATGATAAAAAAAATCCATCATTATTCACAAAGGACATGCTTAATTGTCCTTTAGCCTTAACCTATTACCATACCCATTCATTCAATCAGGTCAAAATTTTCAGATCAATTGTAAAAAAAAAAGTTATATTTGTATTGAATAGAGTACAAACGGACTCTCCCATCGCAAGCAATATGTGTATATACATATATAAGATATTAGTGCCATTACTTGACAATATGAACCTATCTAAAATATCACCATTCTCCTTCCACTTCCCCATCAACTCAGTCCAATCTGTATAGTAAAAATAGAAATGAAATTTTGTGATAAACCTTTCAGTAAATAGACCAATTAAGACCTTTCCAATATTGATTTGTTTTTGCTCTTGTTTTTGTGGGGGAGGCTGTTTTTCCTAAACTTTTACTAATGCTGATTGCATGACAAAAAATATTCCAGTTATATGAAGTCTTATGGTCATTAAGACAGGCCCCTGTTCTAGAGTAGCTCGTTTTAGCAAAAAGAAGATTAGACAAGGATTTGGCTGGCAAGAAATGAATGCTTTACAACACTTTTTCAGCATTCAGTAGTAATTAATACAAGTTTTACTTGTTAATAAAGATTTTTTTTGAGGTAATAACAGGAGGATGCCCAAGAGAATGAAAAGAATATTTAAATCAATTTAAAATTGTCTAACTTGATTTATCAGGCTACTTAATATTATCAAAATCAGGTGAAATGTCTCCATTTCATTCTGAAAATATGCATCAAATAATAATCCTAAATAACTTACATAAATAAAAATATCTACAGTGAACTAGACTTCTGGCTTGCAAATAGACCAAATGTTTCAGATAGCAGAAATGTATGGTTTTCATGAAACTTGATGACAAATCTGGGTTCAATAAACCTTTTTTAAAAAAACGTTCAGGACAAAATGCCCCCACAGCAATAACTGTGACCATCTGGAATCTCATGCCTAAAATTTAAATGCAGTCAAGTATTTTCCCTTTATTCATGTGAATTATTTGACCATTTAAGATGAAGCAGTTGCTCTAAGAAGAGAAAGAAAAAAAAAATAGAATGAGGTAAAATACTCCTATTTAACTATAGAGGGAACACCTATGGCAGATCAGACAAGTGTTATCTTAATCTTTACAGGAAATTGCAACTTGTATGGAGTAGAAGCATAAATCAAGAGACAGATAGGCAAGCACTTCAAAGGAAGGCACAGCATAAAAAGATTATCCAACACAAATTAAAAAAAAAAAGTCCATGCAATACGTGCCCAATGAATACTGTTATGCTGAAAAGAAATAAAAAAATAAAATAAAATAGAAAAAAATAAAGAGAAAAAAAAACTTAGTAAGAAGAAAACGAGCAACTTGATTAAAAGATATGCACTGATTAGATGCATACCTTAACCAAAGAAGATAGACAGATGGCAAATACCCACATGAAAAAATACTTCACATCATATATTATCAGGGAAATATAAATTAAAACAACAATGAGATACCACTACCCATCTATTAGAATTGTGAAAATCCAGAATATTGACAACATCAAATTCTGGCAAAGATGTGGAGGAACAGGATCTCTCATCCACTGCTGGTGGAAATGCAAAATGGTACAGTCACTTTGGAGATCAGCTTGACAGTTTTTACAAAACTGAACATACCCTTACCATTGATCCAACAATCATATTCCTTGGCATTCACCAAAGGAGTTAAAAACTTAAGTCCACATAAAAACCTGCACACAGATGTTTACAGCAGCTTTATTCATAACTGCCCAAACCTGGAAGCAACCAACTTGTCTTTCAGCAGGTGAGTGGATAAACTGTGGTACATCCATACAGTGGAATATATAATTTGGTGCTAACAAGAAATGAGAAACCAAGCCATGAAAAAACATGAAGGAATCTTAAATGCATATTACTAAATGAAAGAAGCCAATCTTAAAAGTTACCTAGTGTATGATTCCAACTATATGACATTCTGGAAAAGACAAAACCATGGAGAGAGTAAAGAGATCAGTGCTTGTCAGAGATTATAGCAGAAGGAAGGGATGGATATTTGGATATTCCACAGAGATCCTTAGGGCAGTGGAACCATTCCCATCTTACGATAATGATGAATACATGTCATTATACATTTGTCCAAAGCCACAGAATGTGCAACACCAAGATGAATCCTAATGTAAACTTCGAGCTTTGGGGAATAATTATGTGTCAGTGTAGATTCATCAATTGTAACAATTGTACTACTGGTGAGAAATTTCGATAATAGGGGAGGTTGTGGGAGGGGAGTGGTAAGCATGTATGTGGGAAATCTCTATACCTTCTATTCAGTTTTGCTGTGAACCTTAAACGGTGGAAATAAAGAAGGAAATCAGGAAATAAAGTCTATTAAAAAAAAAAAAGTCTAAGAAAACAAAAACTCCAAACAAGTTCAAATCTATAGAAACCAAGACAGAAATGTATGTCCAGGAAGAAGTTCCCATGTAGTATTTAACTGGTAGTGGGTATTAAGGAAAATAAAAACTATAAAGTCAATGTCAGAGTACTGTGGGCCCTGTTAATGGACACGTGGGGGTATTTGGGAAGGGAAATAAAACCTTTTGAAAATGTAAATAAGCAAAGCTAAAATGCTGTATTAATACAACAGAAACATAGTCACAGTCATCTCACTTCCTTGGATATTATCAAAATATTGACATGTCATGAAAACTCCATGTCATGAAAACTTCAATCTGTTAAGAGCATCTGCCTTCGACTCAGGTCATGAGCCCCAGGGTCCTGGGATCTGGTCCCTCATCAGGGCAGGGAGCCTGCTTCTCTTTGTGCCTGCCTTTCACCCTGCTTGTGCTCTCTCTCTCTGACAAATATATAAAAGAAAGAAAACTCCAAGAAATTTTTGAGAAAGTTAAAGTGATACAACTTGAGACAAAAAACAAAGAAACAAACGAACGAACAATGGTAATCTGATAGCGAATAAAATGTGTTAGATTTCAAGAAATGCTGAGTTTCATATTCCAAAGACATAATTTCTAGCTCTATCTGATGTTAATTTTAACTAGGCAGTGAAATGATGCATTTCTGAGCACCCCCTTTTTAAGAGTAAAGTTGGGTACATAACAGTTATGCTTTATTTTATGAAATTGTTGTGGAGCTCAAATTAGAAAAATTGAGTTGGAAATGTTATCTATAAGGTGATTTTACAAAATATTGGGTTTTCTTATATTAGCTTTTGAAATCACATACTACCAGGTAGTTAAGCTCAACATTTCAACAAGCATTTACAGATCTCTTCCATATGCCTTGCACTCCACTGAGCAGTAACAAAGAATAAGTGTATGCCCTGCCTTTAAGGAATTTTGAGCCTAATTTTCATGTGATTTGAAAAATGACTTAGATGTTCTACAAGGTCTTCTAAGAACATACTGAGAGATGGTTAGACCATATTACAGGTCTTAGAAGTCCTACAGGAAGCTACACTTCAGTTGAATTTTATTTTATCTTTTTTATTATGTTCAGTTAGCCAATATGTAGTAGTACAGCATTAGTTTTTGGTTTAGAGTTCAATGATTCATTAGTTTCACATAACACCCAGTGCTCATCAGCACACGTGTCCTCCTTAATACCTATCACCTGGTAACCCCATCTCCCTACCCCCACTTCTGTAACCCTTAGTTTGTTTCCCAGAGTTCAGTCTTTCATGGTCTGTCTCCCTCTCTGATTTCTTCCCATTCAGTTTTCCCTCCCCTCCCCTGTGGTCCTCCATGCTGTTTCTTATACGCTCTCTATGAGTGAAACCATATGACTGTTGTCTTTCTCTGCTTGATTTATTTTACTTAGCACAATCCCCTCCAGTTCCGCCCATGTTGATGCAAATGGTGGGTATTGATCCTTTCTGATGGCTGGGTAATATTCAATTGTATATATGAACCACATCTTTATCCATTCATCTGTTGAGGGCATCTTGGTTCCTTCCACAGTTTGGCTATTGTGGACATTGCTGCTATGAAACACTGGGGTGCAGATCTCCCTTATTCACTTGAATTTTAAAGAACAGAAAGGGATTACCAGTTGAGGAACTGGGAATTAAATTTGAAGGAAACAAAAATTTGTAAGAAGTATAATTTAAGCAAGAAAACAGCTTGACATGTGGGTGAGAGAGAAAAGAGAAGCAATTATTATTGGGCCATCAGATGTTGGTTGGTATTCCCAATTAGGAAAGATGGTGTGGGAGAGAACAGGCTTAAGTAAATGAATTTACAACTATACTTTTACAGTTTTACCCATGATCAATAGCAAAGAGGAAGCCAAAGGGGGTGGGGAAGGGAATTCATGCTCCACAGCTAAACCCAAATAGCACATACATTTCAACACATTGAAAATTGCAGCTCTGTTTTTTTTGTAATTGACACTCAGGGTTTCCTATCAAGAGTTCATTTGTAGGGATGCCTGGGTGGCTGGCTCATTCAGCTAAGTGGCTGCCTCAGGTCATGATCTCAGGGTCCTGGGATCAAGACGCACATCAAATCAGGCTCTCTGCTCAGCAGGAAGTCTGCTTCTCTCCTCCCTCTCTCGCTTATTAAAGTAAATAAATAAATGAATAAATACATCTTAAAAAAAAAAGAAAACACACATGGAGTATTTATAAAATTGATTCACATACTGAGCCATGAAGAGGGTCTCAAAAATTATCAAAAGATTGAAATCAAATGATTATGCTTTCTGATCACAGTGAAATTTAGCTATAAATCAGTAGCACAAAGAGAATTTTTCTAATCCCGAATATTTGACCAACAAAGAATATGCTTTTTTTTTAAAGATTTTGCTTACTTATTTAACAGACAGAGATCACAAGTAGGCAGAGAGGCAGGCAGAGAGAGAGGGGGGAAGCAGGCTCCCTGCTGAGCAGAGAGCCCGATGTGGGGCTTGATCCCAGGACTCTGGAATCATGACCTGAGCCGAAGGCAGAGACTTAACCCACTGAGCCACCCAGGCGCCCCAAACAATATGCTTTTAAATAATGTAAGAGTCAAAGAAGTCATAGTGAAACTTAAGAATTATTCTGAACTAAATGATAATGAAAATTGAAAATGGAATTATCTAAAACAGTGATAATAGAGAAATACATAGCCTTAAATTTATGTAACTGAAAATGAAGAGAGGCAGAAAAACCAATGAAATAGACATCCATGACAGAAATTAGGGGGAAAAAATGTCCATTTAAACCCCAAAAAGGAGGAAGGAGAAAATGTAAAAGAAAAGGGAAGATATTAATTAGCCTTTTTTTAAAAATATACCATTGAGAGAAGCAATGAGGCAATAAGTTGCTTCTACAAAAAATTAATTAAATTTGGTAAATGCCTGTCTTACTGGTATGCTTATATGTGTGTGCACATATATGTGAGAGAGAATGCACAAGTGACCTAAGTCAATTAAAGTGACATCACTAGGGAAACTACTATTTTTAAAACACCATGATAGGATACAATGGAAAATTCCAAGTCAATGAATTTAAAAATTTAGATGAAATAGAAAAGTCCTGAAAAAATTTCTCAAATGGACACAAAAAGAAACAGAAAATCCAAACAACAACTAAAATTTTATTGGTCTTTATTTACAAACTTTTCCAAAAGAAAACTATAAGCATAGAGTTTCTCCAAAAAATCTAGTAAATATTTATAGAAAAAGTTAGTACCAAACTTGCACAAATTCTTCCAAAAATTACAAAGAGGGATAACCATTTTTATTTTGTTTTAGGAGTCTAGTATAGCCTATAAACCAAAACCTTACAATGATACTATGAGAAAAGAAAATTATGGGAAATCTGACTGAAAAACATAGATGAAGTCTTCATAAACAGAACATTAACAAGCAAAATTCAGCAATATATTAAAAAGATAAGGCATTCTGATAAATCTGGACTTATTTCAGAAATGCAAAGATGACAAAAATAAAATCAATCCATGGAGTTCTGCAGACTGATGGAATAAAGGAGAGTCATATTATCATCCTAATAAGTGCAGAAAAAATATCTATTAAGAATCAATACTCAGGGGTGCCCAGGGGCTTCAGTTCATTGAGCATCTGACTCTTGATTTCAGCTCAGGTCATAGTCTCAGGGTTGTGAGAGCAAGCCCCACATCTAGACTTAAGATCCTCCCTCTCTTTTTGTCTCTCTTCCTCTGCTCATGTTCTCGCTCTCTCAAAAAAAAATCAATACCCATGGTAGAAGTCTTAGCAGACTAGGAAAAGACTACCAATACCAAATATTGTCAAAGATATGATGGAATGGCAATTCTTATATGCAGAAGAAGTATAAATTGGCATTCCACTCTGAAAAACATCTTGAAGTTCTGCTACATTTGGACAGAAGCATATCCTATTTGATGATGTTTATCCACAAAAATGCTATGGAAAAACAGCAAAATACTTACATTTTTATCTATGAGACTGAAAATGAAATGAGGATGCTCGGAATCACCTATGTAATCAATATTGTCTACTCAATTGTATAGAATCAAAAAGAAGAAATAACACTGTCCTTATCTATAGATGCTATGATTGTATTAGTAGGAAATTACAAACCTCTACAAATAAATTTTAATAGTAATTCCAGTCATTCAAGTTTAGCAAGTTTGCTGAATACAAGTTTACTAAACAAAACTCAATTTATTTTCTGCATGCCAGCAACAAGCAGATAGAAAAAAGCTGATTAAAAAACAGTATGATTTACAAAAATAACAAAACTATCCAACACATACAAATAAAACTAACAAAATATGTAAAATATATCCATACATGAAGACTTTATTGAATGGTATTAATGAATGTGTAAGTAAATGGATGATTGCCCTTCTCATGAATTAGAAATCTCAGCATTGTAACAATGTCATTTATTTACGAACTGATTAAAAGCTCTAACAAGATCCCAATAAAAATCTCACAATTTTTTATTGCATGATAATTAACAATTAATTCCCAAAAGTGTGTTAAAATTCAAAGTGCCAGAAGTGCTTGAGATATTCTTTATGAAAACAATGTAAGAAAACCTTTCAACAAGGTATCAAGGTTTACTATAATGTTATGCTAACCAAAGTAATGTGGTATTGGTGCAGGATGGAGAAATAGAAAAATGGAACAGAATAAACAGCACAGAAAAGTCAAAGGCACAAGTAGACCCTTACCTTATGAAAATATTATCTTTACAGAGCATTTGGAATTTTATGCTACTCGACAAATATCCACATACTAAAATATGAATTTTTATCTATACCTCACATTAAAGTCATTTCGGAGGAGACTGAAGACCTAAATGCAAAGAGTAAAATGAATCTTGTAGAAAATAGCCAAGACTATAACTTTATGGCCTTGGGACAGGAAAGGATTTCTAAAATGAGTGATAAAAAGTACTGTGTATGAAGGAAAAGATGATCAATTGGATGGCATTAGCAGTAATAATTGCTGTGGCATGTGGTGGCTTGGTTGGTTAAGCATGGGACTTGTGATTTCGGCTCAGGTCTAGATCTCAGGGTTGTAAGGTTGAGCCCCGCATTGGGCTCTATGCTCAGCATGGAGTCTGTTTGGGATGCTCTCTCCTTCTCTCTCCATCCCGCCCACTGCGCATGTGCTCACTCTTTAAATAAATAGATAAATAAATGAATAAATAAATAAAATATTTATAAAAAAGTAATCATTGCTATCCAAGAAGTGATATCATTAAGCAAATAAAAACACAAGACATGGGATGAAGTGTGTGGTTTTCAACATATAGAACTAACAAATCAATCAGAAGAAGACAGAATAAAGAAAATGGGTAGGAGTTTGGAACAGAAACATCACAAACAAAAGAGCTGAATTGCCTGCATACATGTCAAAGATGTTCGAATCCATCATTCACGAAAACCACAGAGGGCATTACAAATCAAGCAAAATGGATAAAATGAAAAAGACAGATAATTAAAAGTGCCTGTGAGGATAAGGAGCAACAGCTCTTAGGAATGTAAATTTGTACATTTTTTTGGAAATGTACATTTTTTGGAGAACTCTTCGGGAGTATCCACTAAAGATGAGCTTGCACGTGCCAAGCATGCTTAGGAGGACCAATTGTCCTGGCTTATGAGGCCTTATGGGTCTCCCAAGACGCAGGACTTTCAGAAGTCAGGCTGGGACAGTCCTAAGCAAAATAGGACAGTCACCCTATACAAACGCCATGACGTAACAATTTCACCTTTAAGGTAGACCTGATAGAAATGTGTGCATATATTTATCAAAAACAAACAAACAAAAAACCCAAGAAAAAATGATGCACTATAGCTCCAAACTACAAATAAACTAAATGCTTATCAATGATAGAATAGATGAACAAATTGTGATATTTTCGTATAATAGAATGCGACACAGCAATGAGAGGAAGGTGAAATGCAACTATGAACAATTAAATGGATAAATGCCAAAAATGTAATGTTAAATGCACACAGTCAGAAATAAAAGAGACAAATAATACAGAGGGTATGATTCCATTTATAAATTTCAAATATACTAAAAAAAAATCTATGACATTAGAAATCAAACAGTGACTGATCTCAGAGAAAAGATGGTTAGTGGAAGCATGTTGGCGGGTTTCTGGGGTGCTAGTACTTTTGATGTGGGTGCTATTCCATGCATGTGCTTACTTTAAAATTCACCTAGACCTACACTAATAATTTAGGCACTGTGTATATGATACTTCAAAAAAAAAGGTTTTCTTTAGAATATAATATATATCAGATACCTAAAATTAAAATTTGTTTCAAATGTATTAATGCTCATTTTTTAAGGTTCTTCTAACTCTACATCCAGGAAAATTTGCCATATTACTCAGTAGTTTGATAAAGTGTAGGGTACACAACACTCAAAATTCTGTAGGCTTAAGAATTCACTGGGTTGAGCCTAGGCACAAGGTAGAGAACAGTGGTCACAAAGTAGTTGCAAATCCAGTTAATTTTTACTAAACTATGTGGCACTGTTGTTAATGGCACGGATTCTGTAATCAAAGTACCTGGGATCAATTCCTTGGTTCTGCCAGTTACCAACTAATGCAACTTTTGGCAAATTACTGAAGCTCTCTGTGCCTCAGCCTTCCCATCTGCAGAGTGGGAGGGAAGTATCATCAATTCACAGCAATATTGTGAGAATTACTAATATGTGTGCAAAGAATTTAGGCTACTTTGTGCACATTAACTGTTAATATTGTTTGTTGTGATTACTGCTGTCTGCCAGTAAAAATTTCTTAAGATAACTTGCACAAAATCCTATAACAATCTCTGGGAGGTCACATACGAGGCACTTAATTATTTCTTCATCTGCATCAGAAAGCAGTAGAGCCCAGGACTAAAATCTTGGACACCAGGAACGAATGACAGGATGAGTGCCAGACCACAAGTAGAAAAGAGAGTGAAGCTCAGGGCAAGTTTCTGTTTTATCCGAAGCCTCAGATTCTCTCTTAATGTAACAAGGATGATAATTCTTACTGGGGACCACATACCCAAAAACCATCATACCAACGACCATCATAATGACTTGAATTCACTAAGTCATCATAGCAAATCAGATCTATTTTTAAATAATTGTGTCCGAGAGTAAATTTATGAGGGTGTTAGTGAGAAACTAGTTTTCTTAGTTAATTTCTATTGAGCAATTTAATGATAAAATCACATGGTTTTTGAGGTTTAGAGATTTTTCCACTCCTAAAGCTTGCACAGCATTTAATTGGCACTTAACCTAATATGGAATGTATCAAAAATTAAGTAGGCATTAATTAGGAACACAAAATGTGAACTAGCCTTAAAAAGTTAATTATCAAATTGGTATAGCTATCTGACAGCAGACTCCCATAAGCACCGTGTTAGAGTGGTTTCATTTTTTTTTAATGTAATATGTTTCTTAGGATGTGATTACACATACAATATATGGTTGTAATTTTGAGTTAATTGCATAGTAGCTAGATTAACTTTTACATCATTACACTTTAATCAGTGTTTTTCATGATTAACATTCATTTACATTTAAAGCTTTGTAGCTCTTTCTTTTCATTGTTTCTGCTCCTCCCTTCTCATGCCCAGCTCTGACTTAACATATCACTACGGTAAAGCTCTCTGAGGACAAACTTCTGCATTTTCTCACTTTCCTTACCGTGAAAATATTCCTGTGAAACACCAGTAGGGAGGGGTCTTTACCAAAGTGTAATACTAATGACTACAATTATCTATCTATATATATATATAAAAGAAGGGGGAGACATTAGCTGAAGAAATCACAGGGCTAATAAGAAAAATAGTACTCTACATCATTTTGACTTTAGTTTTATTCCAACTGTAACTTCCAGGGAAAAAGAAAGATAAACTTGTTTTTTTTTTTTCCTTCTTAAATGTAGCCTGAACAGCATGAACCATATCAGGATCTTTGAAGAATATCATACTTTCTTATTGGGCATATCAAAGCTAACTTGAAAATGGGTTGAAAAAGAAGGAACTCTTTGGTAATATTTTTAAAGAATGCCATTACTGACTTGAAGCAACCACTGAGAGGTACTAACACAAAAAATATAAAAAATACATATATATATATAAAATAGAAAATAATTTCATAAAACATATGATATATACAAATCAGGATAAAAGAAAACCCAAGTACATCAGTTATCATTAATTGCCCGAAGTACCCCATCCCATCCCATTCTCAGAGTCTCCTGAAATAGTTGCTACTTTCATCCAGTGTTTTAGTATAATCTGGAGGTTTTAAAATGTTTTGTAACCCAAGATAGTATTATTGTTGCATTATACAGTTAGTGTTTGATTATAGTTTACCATGTTTTTCATCTCATTCCCTCTTCCATCTAAGGGCACCAAACAGGATTCATTTTCTTCTGCCTTTAGAAATTCCTTTAGTTAGGATCTTTTGGTGGCAAATTCCTATGCGTTTTGTTTGCCTAAAAATGTCTTTAGTTTAGTATCACTTTTAAAAGTTCTTTTTCCTGATGATAGACTTTATCACAACCCATTATTTCCTTATAGTACATTAAATACATTATTCCTTGGTCTTCTGGAATCCACTGGTACTGATGAAAATTTAATAGTTAGTCTAACTGTTACTTATTTGAAAATCATCTGCCTTTTTTATGTTGGTTTTGAAAAACTCCTTTTCTTTAGTAGTCTGCAATTACATGGCATTTGAAAACTCACCAGTCCTTTGGTTGGTGTCTCTCCAATCATTTCAATTCTTGCAGCTTGTTCACTAGGAAATCCCTTAGTAAAGACACAAGGAACAATATGTTCTGAAATTTTTTTTATTAAAGATTTTTTTTTTAATTTGTCAGAGAGAGCGAGCGAGAGAGCGAGCACAGGCAGAGTGGCAGGCAGAGGCAGAGGGAGAAGCAGACTCCCCGCCGAGCAAGGAGCCCGATGTGGGACTCGATCCCAGGATGCTGGGATCATGACCTGAGCCGAAGGCAGCTGGCTTAACCAACTGAGCCACCCAGGCATCCCTGTCCTGAATTTTTGAATGTTCATAATGGTTGTGCAGAGCCTTTAGAATTAAAGGTCATTTTGTAAGGACAGAGAATCTTAGCTCATATTTTCTTGAGTATCTTAACTTTCTTTCTCCTTTGACATCTGGTATAAAGCAGGCTGACAATATGGTTTTCTTTCTTTAATAAATGAAAATCTTTTTGTACAAGTGCCCCCATTTTTTTTTCTTTTTCTTGGAAGTTCAATAATTTTTGAGATTATGTGTTGGTATTGGCTATTTTGGGTCAGTTTTCCAAGCTACATATTGTGCATTTCAGTATATATCTTTAGGATGCTTTCATGACAGGAACATTGTTGTGGATCATATTTTTTAGTATTTATTTTATTCTATTGCTTTGGGTTTTCTTTTCTAGGAACACTTATTATACATATATTGGTCCTTTTTTCCTCACTAGTTTTCTGTCCCTATCATTTCTCCTTGACTTAAAATTATTCTTCCTATTTTCTCTTTTTCTTAAGGCAATGTCATTGTGTTTATTTTCTCTTATGCTCCTTTTAATTTGATATTTATTCTACAACTTTCTTCTTTAATTTCTGATCCTGTTCTTGGATATTATTATATCTCTTCAAACTTCCCTTATTCAATCACCTAAGTTCTGAATTTTTTAAATTTTTATGTTTGGTTTTAATGATTTTTTTAAATTTGTAATTGCTTTGTTAACCTCTCTATTGAGGTATGGTTGATATACAAAAATCTGGATATATTCAGTATATACAACCTGACAAGTTTTGGAGGTAAGTGTATATCCATGAAAACATCACCACAGGGTCCCTAGACAATGAAATCCCCACAAAATGCTATGCCCAGAAAACTATAACCTAATATTTTTAGTGAGATCAAAGAAATAAAGAATAGTTCTTTGACTGCATTTAAATATATGGGGTTATAGTTTCTATACCTTTCTATATGCTTAGTTTTCTAAGCATATATTTCAGTGGGGTTTCATTGTCTAGAGGTGTATTACTCTGTATTTTATTCTTATTGTCTTATAACAATTTCTATTGGACTTGATCACAAATCCCCTTTTGTTGCCTTTTTTTTTTCTGTCCTTTTTTAAAGTGAGATGCCTTTTTCTGTACTTTCAGGAGTAAATTGTGGGTCTAGAGAAATTTCAGCCTCACTGCTTTAGAGATCCTTCTTTTGTCACTTTAAAAATTAATAAAAACATGACTTAAACTGCCTGAGAACTATTATACCTGTTCTCTTTCAACTTAATTCCTCTGGCCCACCATTAATTTTTATAAATAAACTTTTATTAGAACACAGCCTCAGCCTTTGGCTTACCCATTCCCTCTGATAGGTATCATGTTGCAAAGTCAGATTTAAGTCTTTATGACAGGGATTCTATGGCTAGCAAAGCCTGAAATATTTGCTGTCTATTTATAGAAAAAGTTAAGGTGCCTGGGTGGCTCAGTCTGTTAAGCATCTGCCTTCAGCTCAGGTCATGATCCTGGAGTCTTGTGATCGAGCCCCATGTTGGGCTCCTTACTCAGTGAGGAGTCTGCTTCTCCCTCTCCCTCAACCCCTTCCCCTGATTGTGCACACTCTCTCTCTTTCTCAAATAAATAAATAAATAAAATCTTAAAAAAAAAATAAACAGTTAGCAAAACCCTGATCTTTGTCATCTCTGTTCACCCTACTACCTCTGTCTCTCAAATTGGATTAAGTTCCTAGAAACATCTCCATATTGGTCTTTGCACTGAAAGAGGGCCTTCATTTATCACTGCTGAGACTTTACAGGACTGAGAATGCTCCAGGACCTTCCTCCATTATGTGGCCTATTCGATTTCATTGAGAATCAGAGTTGGTGAGACCCCCATTAATTTTAGCTGCTGTTCCCAGACTGGTTTGTTTCTTTGAATATTGTTACAACTGTAATTCTTCACCCTGGAAATAGCAGTTGGATCCAATAGAGTAATTAGTTCCAGTGTCTAGTTTTTTCTCTGGACATTCCCAGCTCCTCAAGCGTTGTCCTCTGGATTTTTTATGTTCCAGCACCAACTGGATGGGCACTTCCTCTTCTCCCCCATAGCTGTTTGGGTTCCAGCTCTGTGTGTGCTCCAACATTCATGTGATAAATTCAACTTCATCCTTTCACTTCTCCACAATTACAGGGGGTGGTACCTGCTTCCTGCCATGACTTGCACTTCCTTCTTGCTATTTTGTCTGATCCAGTCTTCTAATACCATTAGCCAATGCCTTATGTTGCATTCTTTCTTTCTAAATAACTGATATGGCTTCTATTATGCTGACTGAACCGTGCCACTCCCAGCATTAATATTCTATGTTGGTGAAGATTTTTAAAAATGGGTGCTGTCATACAATGGTGATGAGTATGCAAAATGATTTGAGGGCAATTTGTCAGCAGTTATCAAAATTTAAATATGAAAGTTTTGATCCAGAATGTGATAGTCTATTTCAAAGAAATATGTGTGCATAATGATATATGTATATAGGTTTTGTTGTGTGTTATTTAAACTATTAAAAAATACAAAAACAACTAAACTTGCCTAAAAGGAGAGTTTTAGATAAAATTTAAAGTATCGAATAACACAAAAGGCTATGCAACAATTAAAAAGAAAGAGACAGACCCATGTAATAGTCGGGACCAAACTCTAGAGCAGCTCATTAAATGGAAAAAATGTGTCACAGAACAATGTCTGTACTATTCTTTCATTTGTGATTAATGAGGTATACGTGTACATATATGAATGGAAAAAAAGACAAGAAGCTTCACCTAGATTATTTCTGCTAAGGAAATTAAGTGTGTGGGTGACAATGTTATAGGATTTTTTTCTCCAACGGTGGTGCCCGCTTTTCTTGGCCACACCACTTCAAAGAATGAAGAGGCAGATCAGACAGAGCGGTGGGCAGCAAAGCAAGGATTTATTGAGCTATAGGAAAGTTTATTGAATGATAGAATACAAAGCACCCCAAAGAGGGAGGGAACCAGAGAGGGTTGCCACCAGAGTGTCTAGGTGTAGGGTTTTTTTTAATGGACTTGTTAGAAGGTTGTTTTCATCTGATTAACCCTCCCTGCACCTGTCATTTGATCAGGTTTTTGTCACCTATCTATCATATGGGAAGTGTTGGGGGGTTCCTTCCGGGGTGGTATAAAATCCTTTTAAGGGTGGTTTCCTCTTAGGGTGGGGGTCCCTTGTCCCTGCCTGCCTGCCTCCTGTCGTTCCCCTGTGAGAGGGTGGTTTGTACATTTTATTTTTCATGAGTTTTTCTATCTTGACTCTTCCACAGCGATCATTCATTCATGTATTACTAGTGTAATAAACAATCAATACGAAAAACAACCACAGCAAAGGATGAAGCCTGAGAAGGAGATGGGCTATAAGAAGTGAGCTTGAAAGAAAGAGATGGAGGTTCTCTGGAGGGAAAGCAAGAAATTGCCTAAAATCAATGATGTCAAGCTGCAAGTGCTAAAAAAACAAACAAGCAAGGACTGAAAAATGCTAATGAAACTTGATTCTGAAGACTATTCTCTTCTGAAGTCTAGACTCACATAGGAGTGCATCCAATAAACACTGATGTGTGTGATTTTCACACAGGGCCTTAAATGTGTACGGGAAGCTAGGAAGGGCCTAAAGCCATAGTTTTAAAAACAAAAACTGAAGGAAGCCATATCTGACAGAAAACAAATCTTTTTATACTTTGACAAAACGTGCATGTCTTAGTGTTTGGAATGTCGTGAACCGGCCCTTCATTTCTATATATTATCTGTTTCAAGAAACAGAAAATACAGGGGTTCCTGCATTCCTGCTTTGTTTTCACTTTCTTATTATTAAAATTTTAAAAACTGACCATTTTAAGATTTAGGACCATTTAAGGATTGACCACTAAAATTATCCAAAACATTAAAAAAAAAAAAAAGAAAGGTGTGCATTTACTTCATGCTTCAAACCTTAATCAGCCTGAAAGTGGGAAAATATAAAGTGTATGTAAAAATAGATATTGTAATAGACGCTGTCTAGAAGAATTAAGACACTCAAGACAGTTTCAATTAGACTGTACTCTTTCAAAAGGTGTCTCATTTGTGTATGCAAAGCAAATTGCAGTCTGTCTGATAAAAAGGTATTCTAAGAAGTGCAAAGATTATTTGAGGTGAAATGCCTAGTTCTAAGCCAACAGAAAGTCTTCAGGTTCATGAAAGAATCTATCTCAGAGAATACTTTGAGTTGAGCAGCTAATCTAAACGCACGTTGCTATGGATCAACTTCATTGACAACCAGCGTGCAGGAACGCCGGTGACTGGTGAAGAACCTGCCCAAGTCAACGTTGAGAAAGGCGGCCATTATGGGTCTGTCTGTGAGTGCTGGTCAACAGCACTTTGAAATAAAGCGCCCTGTTGTGAGTATACCTTCCTCTTCCATCTCTTTTATAAAGCAAAACTCCTTGCCTTTATCTCAGCACTAGACTTTGAACATTTCTGTGGAATAGTATTCTTCTAAAACTTTACCCCATTCATGAAGCAATATTAATAAAATTATCATAAAACACGTAATTTGAACTCTCAGATTTTTTTTTTGCCTTCTGAATTAAACAAAGTGTATATACACTAGGCATATCCCAAATGCTAGAAATATTTAACATTAAAATTGTTTCTATCTTTGAGTGATGAGATTGTAGGTGATTTTTATTTCCTTCGCTCTTTTCAAACAGCACATACTACTTTCATACCCAGAAAAAAAAAAGTAGCAATTTTTGTTTTAATTGCATATTCTAAAAGTACAAATTTATAAGCTTTTTTTAAAGATTTTATTTATTTATTTGACAGACAGACATCACAAGTAGGCAGAGAGCCAGGCAGAGAGAGAGGAGGAAGCAGGCTCCCTGCTGAGCAGAAAGCCCGATGCAGGGCTCGATCCGAAGACTCTGGGATCATGACCTGAGCTGAAGTCAGAGGCTTTAACCCACTGAGCCACCCAGGTGCCCCTGAATTTATAAGTTTTGATGAGAGAAAAGTAAGTTGTCTTACGATGAATTCATGGCCCCTGATGCTTACTGGTGGAGTGCTGGAAGTGGTTTCACAGGAATGCTCGGACTTTGTAACGGTTCTCAGTACTTTTTTCCTCTCTGGGCTCTACTGTGGACTGAACACTTTGTCTCTCCCAAAATTCATTTGTTGGGGGTGCCTGGGTGGCTCGGTGGGTTAAAGCCTCTGCCTTCGGCTCGGGTCATAATTCCAGGGTCCTGGGATCGAGCCCCGCATCGGGCTTTCTGCTCAGCAGGGAGCCTGCTTCCTCCTCTCTCTGCCTGCTTCTCTGCCTACTTGTGATGTCTGTCTGTCAAATAAATAAATAAAATCTTTTTTAAAAAATTCATTTGTTGCAACCCTAATTGCCAGGGTAACAGAGTTTGTCCTCGGAGGCTTTGAGAGGTACTTAAAGTTAGAGGAAGTCATGAAGGGTGGGGCCCTCATCAAAAGAGGAAGAGACATGAGATCTTTCTCTCTGCCATGAGAAAATACAAGATGTCTGTCTGCAAACCGGGAAGAGAGTTCTCCTGAAGCACTGAATCAGCAGGCGCCTTGATCTTGGACTTCCCAGACTCCAGAACTGGGAGAAATCAGTGTTTGTTGCCTAAGCCACCCAGTCTATGGTAATTTGTTTTAACAGCTTGAGCTAAGACAGGCACAGTAGCTTCTGCCCATCTCTTTTTTAACTTGTATCAACTTCCCTTGAACCCAAGAACTACCAGCCATGGAAGAACACTTGGTATGATTAGTGATGGAACTTGATGTGGGAAGCCATAGGTCCTATTGTTATAGTAAACAATGAGTGCTCGTGCTCGCTTCGGCAGCACATATACTAAAATATAGTAAACAATGAATTGCTAAAGAACATTATATAAAACCTTTCATATCAAATACTTCAGTCAAACAAAATTACCATCAAAATATAAGGGAAATGTGGTGTGATAGGAAGTATATTAGATTGTGACCCCAAAGAAAGCTATTCTACCTGTGATTTTTAAATAGCTAGATATTTGACCCTTAGAAAGTCACTGAAACATGTGGGTCCTCATTTTCCCCATTTGCAAAGTAGAGGATTGGATTAAATGATAAGTACATTCTTTTTCAGCATTATAATACCATGGTTTTCTCCATATAGTTAAGAAATTCTCACTGTCAACAAAATCAACAGAATACATTTTTTTCACTTTCTCAGTTTTTATTTATTTTTTATATCTATCTTACCTTTTTTAACATAATTATTTTTTTTAATTTTCTTTTTCTTTCCTTCTTCTTTTTTCTTTTTTAAAGTAGGCTCCACACCCAACATGGAGCCCAGTGTGGGGCTGGCACTCACAACCCTGAGATCAAGACCTGAGCTGAAATCAAGAGACGAACACTTAAGTGACTGAGCTGTCCAGGTGCCCCTGTTTTTATTTATTTATATTATTCCCAGTATAATTAACATACTGTGTTGTAGTCATTTCAGGTGTCCCTTTTATTACTCAGTGCTCATCAAGGTAAGTGTACTCTTTTTCTTTTTTTTTAAGATTTTATTTATTTATTTATTTATTTGACAGACAGAGATCACAAGTAGGCAGAGAGGCAGGCAGGGAGAGGAGGAAGCAGGCTCCCCGCTGAGCAGAGAGCCCGATGTGGGGCTGGATCGCAAGACCCTGGGATCATGACCGGAGCCGAAGGCAGAGGCTTTAAACCACTGAGCCACCAAGGCGCCCCGGTGAGTGTACTCTTAATCTCCTATTTCACCCATACACTTCCCCACCTCCCCTCTGGAAACCCTCAGTTTGTTTTGTATAGGTAAAAGTTTGTTTCTTGTTTTTCCTCTTTTTTCCCCCAGGGTCATTTGTTTTGTCTCTTAAATTCCACATATGAATGATATTACAAGGTATTTGTCTTTCTCTGACTGGCTTATTTATCCAGCTATGTTTTTGCAAATGGCAAGATTTAATTCTTTTGTGTGGCTGAATAATATTCTATTGTACAGCACATCTTCTTTATCCATTTATTTATCAGTGGACACTTAATGTTGCTTCCATAATTTGACTTTGTAAATAAGCTGCAATAAACATAGCAGTGCATATCCCTTTGAATTAGTGTGGGTTTTTTTTATTTTTATCCAGCAGTGCCATTGCTGGATAATAAGGTAGTTATATTTTAAATTTTTTGAGGAACTTCCAACTGTTTTCCACAATAGTTCACCAGTTTGCATGCCTATCAACAGGGCACAAGGGTTCCTATTTCACAACACCCTCACCAGCACCTGTTGTTTCTTGTGTTGTGGATTTTAGCCATTCTGACAGGTATGAGGTGAGATGTTATTGTAGTTTTCATCTGCATTTCCCTGATGATAAGGGATGTTGAGTGTCTTTTCATGTGTCTGTTGGCCATCTGGATGTCTTCTTTGCAGAAATGTCTGTTCATATCTTCTGCCTATTTTTTCTTTGGATTTTGTGTTTTTTTTGGTGTTAAGAAGATAAGTTCTTTTTTTTTTTTTCCATTTCTTTTCAGTGTAACAGAATTCATAGTTTTACAATATACCCAGTGCTCCATGCCATGAGTGCCCTCTATAATACCCACCACCTGGATCCCACAACCTCCCACCCCCCACCCCTTCAAAACCCTCAGGTTATTTTTCAGAGTCCATAGTCTCTCATGGTTCATCTCCCCCCCAATTTCCCTCAACTCCCTGCTCCTCTCCATCTCCCCATGTCCTCCATGTTGTTTGTTATGCTCCACAAATAAGTGAAACCATATGATAATTGACTCTCTCTGCTTGACTTATTTCACTCAGCATAATCTCTTCCAGTCCCTCCCATGTTGCTACACAAGTTGGGTATTCATCCTTTCTGATGGAGGCATAACACTCCATAGTGTATATGGACCACATCCTCCTTATCCATTCGTCTGTTGAAGGGCATCTTGGTTCTTTCCACAGTTTGGCGGCCATTGCTGCTATAAACATTGGGGTACAGATGGCCCTTCTTTTCACCACATCTGTATCTTTGGGGTAAATACCCAGTAGCACAATTGCAGGGTCATAGGGAAGCTCTATTTTTAACTTCTTGAGGAA
>PISX010026346.1:0-24671 GCA_004024625.1 Mellivora capensis | reverse complement strand
GATTGGGAGGGAGACAAACCATAAGTGACTCTTAATCTCACAAAACAAACTGAGGGTCGCTGGGGGGAGGGGGTTGGGAAAGGGGGGTGGGGTAATGGACATTGGGGAGGGTATGTGCTATGGTTAGTGCTGTGAAGTGTGTAAACCTGGCGATTCACAGACATGTACCCCTGGGGATAAAAATTTGTTTATAAAAAATAAAAATTAAAAAAAAAAAAGTTAGGAAAAAAAAAAAACTCAGCCATTGCAAAATGCAAAAAAAGTTCCTTCAATTTTTGAAGCAACTTGTAGGTATTTTCCCATTAGAAAAACTATCAATCACAGCATCTTGGCTGCCTCACCCCTTTCCAAAGTTCACTTATTCATTATTCCTTGACTCTATATCCTTAGAAAATTTTTTGTCTTTAATCCTGTCTCCTCACAATGTGATTATACATCTGGGGAATTCCAGAAGCATTTGAAATACTGTAAAAGAAAATATCACAACATTTCTGATCAATTTATGTTGGCACAGGCAGTTTGGTAGATCTCTAAAATCTTTCAGAACTTTTCAGATACACCCTAATGTTTTCAAGTTTTCTCATCCCTAAAGTTTGTAAAATGTAAATCCCCAAATTGCACATCTGCTCTTCTTTTATGTCTTTGCCATTTTCTCTATCACTTTCTTTCAGAGAATACTAGTTCAAAATCCTTCTGCTTTTTCCTCTGCCTATTTGAAGATTGACATAAAACAATGACTATGCTGTCTTCTGCCAGAGGGTTCAATATAAAACAAATGAAAGTAGGCATCACATTACTTTTATAAAATGCCAGCAATAGAAGTTTTCCTTAAACTTAACACTCAATAAGAGAAAGAATGATTTTGACACAGCTCTATAAACAAGAAAAATCAAGCTGCCTTGGTGTACAAAATACATAATACTTTTCAATATTCTTTTTATTATGTTTTATATTTGGGTAAGATACTAATGAACATTTGTGGAAGACTGACCTCTGTTTTATTACTTCTGTTTAATTTGTTTTTTACATTCCTGGGAATTCATGAACCCTCTAAGGAGAAGAGTAGGCAGAGATTCTAGAATAGAAGAAGGCCATACTCAGGTGTATCTCCATCCTCACAGGTTCCCTGTGAATCAGCCCTCCACTATCCTTAATTTCACAATCTCCCTAAGTGATCTAATTCAGTTCCACAGGTTAAATGGAATCTTCAAACTTCAGGTTCAGGAAACCTAGAATCTGAAAACCCTCCATTTCAAACCTCCAGAAATACTGGATAGAATGTACAAAATCATGTAGAATATATGGACCAAGGTTCTAAGAGATTAAAAATGACAGAAATGAAGAGGAAATTGAACAGCAAATGAGTTAATGATGCAGTTTCCTTGAAGTAAAATTATCAAAAATGTCCAGTAAGAGACCTAAGAAGAAAGCCTCATATACATGAATGAAAACATGGCAGAAAAAAGAGAAAGATATTAACACATCCACAATCACATAGGGAAATATTAGTATGTGTCTCTATGCAACTGTTATATCAAGAAGACAAAAATTAGAACAAGTATAAAGATTTGAGCACATGATTAAAAAGCTCTGCATGTTGGGGCACCTGGGTGGCTCAATGGGTTAAAGCCTCTGTCTTCGGCTCAGGTCATGATCCCAGGGTTCTGGGATCAAGCCCCACATGGGCTCTCTGCTGAACAGGGAGCCTGCTTCATCCTCTCTCTCTGCCTGTTTCTCTGTCTACTTGTGATCTCCATCTATCAAATAAATAAATAAAATCTTAAAAAAAAAAGTCTGTTTCAAAAAAAAAAGCTCTGCATGTATATAACTCTATACCTAACAATTAAGAAAACATGTCTTAAGTGAATAATTACATTTTTATAAAAACTGACAGCACACTAACCTTAAACCAAATTTCTATGAATACCAAAGGGACTATTTGATACAAACCAAACTATACTGTCACAATGCAATAAAAATGAAATCCAATAAAAAAGGGGGGAGGAGGAATGTTCACATGCTGAAAAGCAGTCACACTGTGAAATACACTAAAGAAGAAATCATAATGAAAATAATAAATATTTAGAACTGAAAGATAGTATATATTAAATAAACTGGGATAGACTGAAGTTTCTGGTAATAGGGCAGAAGAGAATTATTGAAACCTTCCCACTACATAACACTTTTATGTGTTCAAAAAAATCTTGAAAATAAAATAACTTTTTAAATAAATGGATGAGATTGCAAGGAATGAAAGAAAAAAATACGAGGCCAGGTACAAAGCCAGAACATCAGTCCAGAGAAATAAACACTGAAACCATCAGCTATCTCAAGAGTATATACATATATATGTTCCCTCCCACCAATTATCTAGGTTCGGTGTGGGAGGCCCTAAGCAAGTCCCCAGCCTGCTTACAGACCACATTAGATAAAGTTGGAATTTGGACCGACTAGTCTCTCAGAGAAAAGGTAAGATGAAAAAATAACAAGAAAAAGTCCAGAGGAAGACAGCAAGGAGAATTTGCTACAAAGCCCTCTCTATAGAGGTTTAAATAAACAAACAAATTTAATTAATCAAATAAAGGCCTCCCTTAGAATCTATGGCAAGTTGCACGCCCACCTACAAAGCTTTAGGCCTAAACATTTGATATCTAGTGAGTCTAAAATCAACAAGCCAGTAATTGTAATAAAA
Source organism: Mellivora capensis (assembly GCA_004024625.1). NCBI lineage: Eukaryota > Metazoa > Chordata > Mammalia > Carnivora > Mustelidae > Mellivora > Mellivora capensis. The sequence continues at coordinate 21,979 of PISX010026346.1, read as the reverse complement.
GCATTTAAGGCTATAAATTTTCTGTAAACTGTTCATTTAACCACATTGCACAAATGTTGATGTGTAGTACTTTCATTTCTGTTTTCCAATTTTCATTTAAATTATTTGTAAGCATCTCTTCAAACCAAAGTGGAGTTTCCTATTAACATTTTGGTTTTTGGGTTTTTTTTTTCAAATTCACATGCACTGTCATTAAAAAATGAATAATAGCCATTCTTTAAAATTATGATCTAAAACAAGGTCAATTCTCATAAATGAGTTCTATATGTGTTCAAATGTGTATCTTCCAATTATTTGTAAACATGTCATTATAAATCATGACTGAAAGGGTTTACCATGAAGTGCAGTGTTGATTCAACATAACAAAATTGTTCAAGGTAACAGATTTGTCTCAACTAAAAAAAAAGAAAAATCACTTCTTTACAAAATTTGTAAGAAATATGAATAAACTCCAACATCTATTTATAATTTTTAAAATATCACTCGGAAAAATAAAATGAAAGAAATTTCTGTAATTTGATGAAGGCCATGTTCTAAAACCTAACTGCAAACATATTTAATGGAGAAACATTACATGAATTTGTTATTTTTAGGCCTAATGCCTGCTAACAACTAAACTGTATCTTTCCCACCTTCCCTACCTCATTCATTCACTCAGTTACTCAAGCTAAAACTCTAGCAGTCATCTTTGATTTCTACTTTTCCTTCACACCCAATATATCTAATCCTTCAGTAGGTCTCATCCTCTCTCTTTCCAAAATACATCCAGAATCTGTCAACCTCTATTCACCTTCACACCTACTGCCCAAGAGCAGCCTTCTTCATCACTCATATGAACTTCGGCAATAACCTCATAACTGGTCTCCTTTTCTCCATACAATCCATTTGCCACATACATAGAGTAATTTGCTTTATTTTTTCCACTTTTTGAGGTACAATTGACAAATCTGTAAGATATTTAAAGTGTACATTTATGGAGGGCATGTATTGCATGGAGCACTGGGTATGGTATATAAACAATGAATTCTGTTATGCTGAAATTTTTTTAAAAACCCACAGATTCCCATTTTTAAAAAAAGGACATTTTGATGTCTTTATATATGTACATATTGTGAAAGGATTTCTCCCATCTAGTTAATTAACACATCAATCAACTCTTATATTTAACTAATTTATTTGTATGTGAGAGAGAATATTTAAGTTCTCTCTTAGCAAATTTCAATCATGCAATACAGTGTTATCAACTACAGTCACCGTGTTATACATTAAATCCCCAAGCCTTATTCATGTTATAGCTAAAGGTTTGTACCCTTTCACCAAGCTCTCCCACGTCCCCCTTCCCTGGCAACTACTTTTACACTATTTCGATGAGTTTGACTTTTTTTTAGATTCCACATACAAGTGATACCATATGATATCTGTCTTGTTTATTTCACTTAGCATAATGTCTCAAAGTCTACCCATGTTGTCACATATGGCAAGATTTCCTTCTTTCTCGTGGTTGAAATAACATTCCATTGTATATATGTACCACATCTTTATCCATTCATCCGACTGACACTTATGTTGTTTATATATCTTAGCTATTGTTAAAAATGCTACAGTGAATAAGGCACTGATTTCATTTCTTTTGGACATATACCAAGAAGTAGGATTGCTAGATTATTCATTCAATCAGTTATTCATTCATTCATTTATTTATTTATTTTGGGGAGAGAGAGTGAGTGAATGACAGCAAGCAGGAGGGAGAAGCAGAGGGAGAGGGAGACACAATCTCAAGCAGACACCCCACTGAGCATGGAGACCAACAAGATCATGACCTGTGCCGAAATCAAGAGCTGGACACTTAACTGAGTGAGCCACCCAGGCATCCCATAATTTTTTTAAGAAACCCCATACTGTTTTCCACAGTGGCTGAACTAATTTACATTCCCAGCAACAGTGCACAAATGTTCCCTTTTTCCCACATCATTGCCAACACTTGTTTTCTCTTCTCTTTTGCTGATAGCCATTCTAACAGGTGACGTGAAATCTTTTTGTGGTTTTGATTTGCATTTTTCTGATGATTACTGATTTTAAGAAGAAACATTTGCTTGAGATGCAAACCAGACCATGATATATGCTGTTTAAAATCCTACAATGGCAGGGCACCTGGGTGGCTCAGTGGGTTAGAGCCTCTGCCTTTGGCTCGGGTCATGATCTCGGGGTCCTGGGATAGAGCCCCGCATTGGGCTCTCCGCTCGGCGGGGAGCCTGCTTCCCTTCCTCTCTCTCTCTGCCTGCCTCTCTGCCTACTTGTGATCTCTGTCAAATAAATAAAATCTTTTTTAAAAATCCTACAATGGCTTCCATATGACTTTTAATCAAATCAGAACATCTGACTATGGTCTGCAAAGTCTTGTGTGATCTGGCCTCGGTTGACTCTCAGACTCATTCTCTGACAGGATTCTCCATGTTTATTAATAATCTCTAAAGAGCCAGATATTTGTCTGTCTTGTTCATTGCTGAATGTCCTCCACCTCAAACATTGCCTGGCACACAAGGGAACTCAGTAAATACCTTTGAATCAATAAAATAATCTAACCGTGCTACAGTGTTATCCAAAGCAGAGTCTACAGACCACAAAGTGTCTGTTACTTGTCTTCAAGGAGATAAATAGAGAAACCAAGAGTAAGCATTTGGAAACTTTGATAGCAATCTAACACGTACTCGGTCATTCTTCCAGTATTTCATTTTTATTGTGTTTACAAAAGTACAGATTTGCATCAAATTAGACATTTTAAACATATTCCTATATCACAGAGAGTTTGAGAGCACTAGTGTAAACAAGAACTGGGGTGGACAATTTCTTTCTACATCTGTTTTTGTATCACTGCATGTATTTATTTGTTTGTTTAATTTTCAATAAGTTGAGTGCCAAATGCATGACAGGTTCTGAGCTAAGTACTGGAGATTAGAAGTGAACAAGACATATACCCTGTCCTCAAGAATCTAACAGTCTGAGGAAAAGAGATCCAATATGGTTAAAAAGCAGTAGGAGAGAATTGCATCCCAGGACCAGTGGGAGAGAGGAAAGAGTACTTCACATCCCTTGAAAGGATTGGGAGAGCCTTCCCAGGAGAGATCACACTTAAAAGAAAATAAAAGATACCATATAAATAAGGGAAGAGTGATCCTAGACAGTGGAGAGGCATGGAATGCCATGAAAACACGGTGCACCCACAAAGTGCAAGTAGCTACACAGGACTTGAATCCTTGGTACATGAGAGTGAGGTGGGAGATTAAAAGATTGGAGAAAGTCTGTGGTAGTTTATTGTGTGAATAACTGCTGCCTTCTTGGCCCTTATGTACAAGAGGACTACGTCTTCCCACATTGACCAAGTCCTATGAAATGAGAGAAAGTAACATGAGTCACATCTCAGCACTTTAAAAGCCAGCATGGATTTACCCCATCTTCTTTCTCTATGCCAAGACACCACCATGTGCCAGACATGAACTGTCTGTAACTTGGGAGTCCTGGAATGGGGACTTGGACAGCAAAGCTGCAGCCAATGTTCAATGAGATGAGAGTGGAAAATAAACCTTGGACATTGTAAGCCACTGAAATTTGCCATCAGAGGTAAATGTAGACTAAGCTGACTGGTCCCAGGATCCAGTGTGTGCCCCATCATGGCAGATGGGTAAAGAAACACAGAGCAGGGATATTATACTGATATATAACCAGCTCCTGACCCCCACACCATAGTCTCTTAAGTGGTAACTAGATTCCTTAACTGACAGCCCCATTTCAGCAGAGAATTAGGAAGACATTGACCACTCTGTTTTTATAGGGTGCTCTGCTATGCCATGCCAAGTCAAACTGAAAGGATGCCATCCATTGGCTGTGGCATTCTGAATCAATCTTAAAGTACACCATTCAAGGATAATAATAAAACTGAAAAAAATGGAAGACAATATATGATAAAAGTAAAGGAGACACTGTTCTGCAGTTACAAGCTTCTACCAGATAAAATTCAAGCCAATGTATTGACAAAGTCAGTGAAGGAAAAACATGTTCTGAAAAATTGGTGGTGTGCCAAGGGGAAGTCTTGGGACATCTGAATCTGAGAATTTCTAATGGCGTGTAAAATTTCATGTCATTTCTCCACATCTCTGGAAATGTGATAGATGTTAGTTTCCTAATTGACCATTAACATTATCATTTTCCATGTTCGAATCCAAGGTGGAAAAAAGTCCATTCTTCAACTTACAAAATCAAAATTCATGGTTTTCTAAATCATTAAGATCACTCTCATTGTCCTCATGGGGCAGTTACCCCTTGACGCTGCTTCCAACCTCTTCTGTTAGTGGTCAAATTCACCTCTGTTTACTGTTCCTCTCCCCATTGGAGGGATGGTGGTACCGTAAGCAGAGTACTGATTTTCCCCAGACCCTCAATCTTGAAGACTGATGAGGAAATCCTTGAGGTTGTAATACCCAGATCCATAAGGCACCAATTAGCACATCCTGCTGAACACTAATCCTTTGGATATCACTGTCCCTATAGATAACCCTAAAAGGAATACTGATATGGGTAGAAAAGAAAACCTGGTCAAGTGAACAACTGTAGCTCAGGGATTCTACAGACTCTCTTGGAATTTTGAGGATATGTATGCCCTGTGCTTCATTCTTTACTTACAGCAAATATACAGTGCAAGAGAATGTTTGTGGTTACTCTATTCATGGGATTTTCTTTAAAGCAAAATCTATTTTTATAAATTTTTTTATATTTATAAGTATATAATATTGAGAATTAAATTATGTAACATTAATTTCATGTATTATGTTATTTGTATATGTATATTATAGGTTCCCTCTAATAGATCATTTAAGAGAATAACAATTTTAAACAGGACCTTAAAGCTATGTTATAAAACTATGACTGGCAGTACCAGCAGTGTAATAAAATCCATTCATAGCCCTCCATTCTGCTGAGGATTTGATTTTTTTTTAAGATTTTATTTATTTATTTGACAGAGAGAGAGGGAGAGAGAGAGAGCAAGCACAGGCAGACAGAGCGGCAGGCAGAGGCTGAGGGAGAAGCAGGCTCCCCGCCGAGCAAGGAGCCCGATGTGGGACTTGATCCCAGGACGCTGGGATCATGACCTGAGCCGAAGGCAGCCGCTTAACCAACTGAGCCACCCAGGCGTCCCGAGGATTTGATTTTTGCAGTAATTCAATTGTTATTCGAAGATGATGGCATCTTAATGCCTAAAGATTGTTTCTACATTCTCCTATTCCTTTTATTCTTTCCATGTACTAGCTTCTCATTTCTGTTATTATCAGAAAGTAAACTACCTTTCTCTGAACTAGGAAATGACAAGGATCTTCTCACAAGTTTAAAGTTGAAGACAGAAAGATAACATCAAAGATGCATGGAGGGAAAAATCAGTTAATCTAGGGTAATGAGTGGGATTGAGTTGCATAGACACTATTTATAAATTTCTTCACTGAAGAAATTTTTATATAAACTATTATTTGTACATAGGAGATAAGGATATTACCTCTGACAAAACTAAGAATCCCAAATTTCCTAGACTATTGAACCATATAACTAGAACCACTTAACTAGGGCCGAAACACTAATTCTAATACCCAAAGAATTAAATTCTTAGTAATTATTTTGCTAGCATTGGTGGTGTTCAGTGCTCAGTGGGAGGGCATCTATTGATAATAATAATCATCCCTGTTCAAGTGAAGCTGTTATTGCATCAAATAAAAATCTATGTGTACCCATTTTAGGTTATTGGCATTAACACTGGTTTTTATTTTTGTCTTCAGATATTTTTAAATAATCTCTAAGTTAAAATTAATAAATATAAGTCAGAACCAATAATTCTTTCCTGTCTCTTTTTGGGTTGTCCTATAAAAAGGAAAAAAAAAAAGAGAGAGAGAGAGAGAGAGAAAGGGGAGGGGAGGGAAGGGAAGGAAAGGGAGAGGAGGGAAGGGATAAAGGAATTTTCAGTGATGGAGTCCATACGTTTGTCTCCCTGTACATATAAACAGCTCCTCATGTCATTCAATATTTACTGAGTTTAGGGCAGCCATCTGGTGGGAAGGAAAAGTAGGGAATCCGTCTTGACACTGTGTTAACATAGTGATCACACTATTTCTACTCAGATCTTATGATCACTTGGAGTGGTTAGGATCATAGCAAGGTTTTAACACCTCCTCCCCAGCTAGTCTTGACACTGTTATGCCTACATTCAGATCCCTACATGTCTGTGATATGCCATGCAGTATGTTAGTTCCTGGTATTACAACAGAGCACAGGGACATTTTTCCTCTTCCAAAAAGCTAGCAGGGTATGTAGGAAAGTAAGTAACTATAACAGGATGTGAGATGGCCTGTGACAACAGTAAAAAAGTAAAAGACGTTCCTAAACCAGACTGGTATTAGAGATGGTACTGACCAAGGAAATTATATCTAAACTAGGACCTGAAGAGTAAGTAGGGGGTAGTCTGCCAGATAGGGGAGAATTGAAAAATGACTTTCCAGGGCTCAGGTGACAAAGCCAGGAGAAGCAAGAAGATGGCATGACAAGTTTATTTGTATCGATCATGGCAATTCAGATCCTTGAGTACTATACCAGAGGTAACTTCTCTATCATAAGGGAGACTGTATGTCTGGTGATAACACCTTGACAATGTATAAGTGGAAGACCCATTCCTCTGCCTGAGAGGAAATCCACTTCTTGTCTTCTAATCTGAAAAGTATCACAGGGTTAGAAAAGGACGAACTGCTCTTGAGCTTCCGTAAAGCAGTGTCACAGAAAGACTAGGACTTACAAGTCAGAATCTAGTACACTGTCATTTACTAGCTGTGTGACCATGAGCAAGTTACTCAATCACCCTGGGCTTCACCTCCCTCAACAGATGAATAAAAATCACTTCCCAGGGTTATAATGAGGATTAAATGAAATTGTGCATATAAAACACTCTTAGTAGGTACTCAGTGCAAATGACCTCTGAGAGCAAGTGTTTAACTCCTCACCCACTTCACACACACACACACACACACACACACACCCTCATCCTCATCTCCAGCTCAATTTCTGTCCAAGGTGAGTTCTTAAATCCTCTCTAGTGCTACTCTCAGTCATTTCTACTGGGACCACAGGCTGAGGAATGTGAAATCTCCTTGACTGTTTCTGTGCCACTCTTCTCTGTTTAGAGTCCTGAGGCAGGAAGTAGATAGGGGTTTGGGCACAGACCCTGCCAGGAATTGCAATCAGTCCTGTCCACACAGTGTCCTCTCTAATCTCCACTAAAAGAGAAAAAAAGTCAAAGCAACAAGCACCCACTTTTGATTTTATTTTTGTGTTTTTGAAATGAAAGACACATATAGTTCTCTTATCTAAAAATATCTAAGCAAATTGATTGAGCTTGCAAATCTAAAAGAACATTTATGCAGTTGCGTTCTAAAAATGTGAGCTTTCTCAGACACATTAAAATCTATTGGTCCCAGAGATGGTTTTAGCAACCCCTCCTTGATATAAATTACATATGTTCTGTTGCTTCCGAGTCTCTTCACCTTTAACACAATATTTCTTTCCTTTAAAAATGCAACAGATCAGAAGAGAGTTAGAAATACCATTTGAAGCTATGTAAAACAAAAGAGATGCTCCTAAAGAAATAAATGTGCTCAACCAAAAAACAGAACGTAAACCTTCAGGGAATAAGCTAGGACAACCCTATGAATCTCACCAGGAAACCAAATAATAAGCAAGGGAAGTTAGTAATGAATGAACAAATATCTTGTAATTGGATACTCTAAACCTACAGAAGTGAAAGCCCTGCTTCTGTTTGTTCTGACTTTGGCTTTATTTCTCATTTCTTTAAATCAAGAGCAGTATATACCTTGGGCTAACCCTAGAAAATATATGGTCTTCAGAAATTTCACTCCGTGAGAAATTAAGTGGCAAGTTAAGTATACAGCAGTTAGATTTTTAATAAAGCAAAAATTAAGTTTATTCAAACGTGGACTTCCATTTAAGATGGGTTTTCTTGCAGCAAAAGGATCTCAGAGGACAGAGCAGAATACAGCATGATATCAGCCAAGGAAGAGTTAAGTTAGCCACTTGCTCTTTGTACCTAAGCACATACTCATCATACCTGCTGCTGCTGCTGCTGAAGCCTGCTATTTACTCTGGCAATTGATCACTCACCTGTGTTTAGGGAAATCCTGATAAACCACACTCCACCAGGGATGCATGGGTAACATCCATTGTAATAACTTCTTAGAAAACCCCCCTTGCAAAAGTCCATCAGCAATCCCCCAAAGTATTTAAAGGGTTTATAGTTATTCTTATTTTCAAGTGGTTGCTTTGTCAACACATATATTATCCTTATTTTCAGATGAAGAAAATTCAATCTCAGAGGTTAGGCAACATGTTTAACACCCCTCAACCTAGTAAGTGGCAGAGCTAGAACTTGAACCCTTATCTTTGACCCTTTGGACCCTGTCTTCACATGTGGCACTCCCCCTCACATTGTACATCTTTTCTTCCTTTAAACTTGATTAAGCAGCAATCAGACATACCTTGAATAAAAATTCATATATATCAAATAAATTCAGCCTCTGGTCACTAAAATCCAAGAACAAGTATTGTATGCTACTATTAATGACATGGTAGTATACATCATTTCAGCCTATACTACTTCCAATATATTGTGTGGGTATATTAATATCCCTATTTTGAATACTGAACAACAGATTCAGAGTTCACCTTCATGTCATACAGCTGGTGTGTGGCAGGTGCAGGACCAGACCCAGGCTTTCTAACATCAGGACAAGCTGTCTTCTCACCACGCTTCCTTTTCAGAGTGCCCCTGCTAGACTGCCTACTGCAGCATAGTTTAGGAAATAGTTCCTCTATTTACAATGGCCATCTCATAATGCTCAAATGATATTCTGAGGAAAGGTCTGTTGGCACTTGTGCTCTCCCTCAAATCTGCACAAAATGTGCAGAAACCTCTGGCAAGATCAAACCCTGTCAGGAACAGAATGTCCTGTGGCAATTCACCGCTGATTGCTTTCTCCAACTCTCTTGCCTGCCTCGAATTTGTGATCTGTCTATCCTTGTGGACAACACTTATCATCCCTTTCTTTCATCACTGCCCTGCTGTCTGCCATGGGTTTTAAAATATGCTTTCTCCCAATTATGTGCCTGTCCTGCTCTGATTCCTGACTTGCTCCTCCACTTCAAGCTCCCACACTCACTTCTCATTCTCTCAGGGCTGCAGAGACATGGCACCCAGCCCCAGCAACTTCTGCTCTTTCTTCTAGAAGACAGCAAAAAGAAAAAACCAAGTCTACAGATATTGTGGCCCAGCCTGCTGAAACTCCTTCAGGCTTTTCCCCCATTTAAACAGAGTTCATGTTCTATTTGAATCTCAGGAAACCTGGAACAAACCCCTTCAATACCTGAAGTTGTTATTTATGCCATAGAACAATAAAGTTCACCTACAGATGTCCAGTGATGCTGCCCCAGTGAGTATTTAGCAACATAAGAACTGCCTCAGTAAGATTTTTCCAGATTGGTAACACATGCCTTAAGCTACAGACTAGGACATTTCAGACAAAATTTTCACAAGATCTTAGATAGCAATTTGACATTGCCATTCTACAAATCTTTAAAATCCCTATTCACTTTTCCTCACCTTTTTCTGGAATACATAATAATATGGAAGACAACCATTGCTTCCTTCCTTCCTCCTTCCTTCCATTCCTTCCTTCTTTCCCTCCTTCCTTTCATCTTGGTTCATTGTCTATGATAATCACTTTGCAGACTGCTTTTGCCTTCCAAACATTCACTTTAAAATGATAGCATGTCTTTTCTCTGTATACTGATGCTCAGAGGAGATTTTTAGCAAAAAAAAAAAAAAAAAAAAAAAAATGCTCTACCCTTTTCCTCCTATCCTGTCTGCAGGCCCTGTTATAGCCCACTAGTCTACATTCTTCCCAAATAGCTATCTAATTCTACTACCAAATACTGTGATTCCATTATTCCCTCATAAAATCTTTAGTTTTTTTAAATGCTTCAGTTGGGGAGAAAAAAAAAAGTCACACAAAACAAAACACAATACAGTAGAAGCACAAATTCATGGGAGAAGTTAAGGGCACATATAAAAATCAAAATAAAATAACTGACTTGTTTGTTTTCCCACAACATCTCCAAGTCTTTTCTTCTAAATCTCTGGAAGTTTTTCCTTCAATCTGATAGATTTATTAAAGCTCAAACTACCAAGAGTTCCTGTAAACATTATTCCACAAATACTTGGTTAGAAAGATGCCTGAAATGGGCAGCAATCCCTGTAACAAAGGAAAAAAGATTACTCCAAACTTTGCTGTGAAAGAGAAGAGAAGGCAAGGGGGTCAAGGCTCAGAGTTGAAGATCCCTTTCTCTTCTTTGCTTCCGCTTTTATTGGTCCTTCAGGATAATCACAAATCCTTATCACTGTTTCTCAAGCACAGTGATGTGTGACAAAGGGTCTTTTTTTTTTTTTTTTTTCCCCACAGTTTGTGACCAGGGGTCTTACTGAAACCAGGAGGGACTGTTTAGGGGAAAGACAAAAATAAGCTGATCTGCGGGTTCTGCCAAACATCGCCCAAAGGACAATGCATACATCCCTTAGATCACAGAGCAGTTGTTTGGGCTAAGAAAGCCTTGGGAAAGGCAACTCCCCAAGGCATTCCAACAGCAGAGTGGTCTCAAAGGCCTCAGCATTCCAAAGGCCTTGCCCTTCTCCAAAACCTTCCTTCTCAGCCAGCGGCCTCTGTGTTACATTTTAGCAACCCAGGTATTATGGCTGATTACCTGCTCTACATTAACTCCAACAGAAAGACATGATTTGCTTTTAACTTACTTGTAAATAAGATTCCAAGAATACCTTTGCACTCTGTACTCCCTATTAAGAAACTGACCTTCAAGAGCTCACAAAGTGTTTCATCATCAAAGTTAAAGGAGATCTTTATTTCAGTGAAACTCACATGTTTTAGGAATGTCCAGGACCTAGCCATTTTCATTTTCCCCAAAATGATGTTCAAAAAAAACCTCTTAATGGGAAAAAAGAATTTTTTAAACTGTAAATCAAAAACAGAACCATTTTTCATTTATTAAAAAAATTGGCTTTTTAAGTAAAACCCAGATGAGTAAAAACTCAATGAAATTCATATTTTCATATATTACTGGTGCAAGGCCAAGAATATTCTAAGTACTTTTCATATATTAACATATTTCATCCTCACAAATCTATAATACACAGATGAGGAAATTGAGACAAGGTTAATTAACTTGCCTCAGGTCACACAGCTAGAAAGTGGGAAAACAATTTAAACCTAGGCTATCTGGTGCCAGGTTCTAGGCTTTTAACCATGATGATGTTTTCACTTCTTTTAGGAAAGTCACTTGACAAAATAAATCAAGAGGAATAAAAATACCCATGCTCTTTGAACTGGCAATCTAACTTGTTGGAAATTATATTTAGACAAGAATACAAAATTTTTGATATGTATATTCATGAAGATGTTTATCTCAGCACTATATATAATAGTAAAAACTAGAAACAATCTAATCTTTCAGCAATGAAGCAATAAATTTTGATTATTTTGACCACCAGCAATATTAAGCAGTCTTTGAAAATTATATTTTTGAAAACAGACTAGCAACATTGAAAAAGTTATAGAAAACAGCTAGAGAATTCTATTCTTACACCCATAGGAATAACAAATTAAGTTCATGAAAAATGAAAGTTTTTTTTTGTTAACATATAATGAATTATTAGCCCCAGGGGTACAGGTCTGTGAATCGTCAGGCTTACACACTTCACAGCACTCACCACAACACATACCCTCCCCAATGTCCATAACCCAACCACCTTCTCCTAACCCCCCTTCCCCGGGGAACCCTTAGTTCATTGTGTGAGATTAAGAGTCTCTTATGGTTTGTCTCCCTCCTGATACCATCTTGTTTCATTTTTCCCTTCCCTACCTCCAAACCCCCCACTCTGCCTCTCAAATTCCTCATATCAGAGAGATCATATAATTGTCTTTCTCTGATTGACTTATTTCGCTCAAAATGAAGGCTTTTTAATTGACATGTGTGTTAAGTGAAAATCTATTCTTCGTTTCTATTGCTATATGGGCAACTATAGCTTACTTCACAGAAAAACTGCATTTCTTAAAACATTATAAAACATGTATCTATATATTAAATGTTCTCATATATATACAAATGCAGCAAGAAGTGATTTCAATATTAAACAAGAGACAGATGATCTAAAAATATCCCAAGATCAAATATAAGTTTTTAAAAATCCTCCTTAAAAAATGTATCTTCTTGAGAGTATAATTATCATTTAATGATGAACATCATTTGAACATAATTTAACTTTGTGTATCAAGAGTCAAAAAAGTATTCAAACCCTTAAGCAGGCAAATGCCAAATCTAAACATTATCTTAAAAATGTTTTTAGAAAACAATTTTTAAGTGTGAAATGGAAATTATAAACTATTTTAGAGACTGTAGGAGAGGGATGTAAGCTTGAATGAAAAATTCCCTGGAGGAGATCAAGTTCATAACTGGACAGCCAGGCAAAGATACAGTAGAAGAAAGCTCAGATCAAGAGAACCACGTGCAGATAGCATGGGGGGGTCAGGGGGCAGATATGGCAGATTTTAGATTTATGGCATTAACAAATATCTGATTTATTTTGAGTGAGACAAGTGTAGAATGACTTTTATGAGTCAGGCAAAATAGACAAGAGCAGATTACAGAGCACCCTGAAAATCATTTAAACAGTTTTACTATTGATCCTAAATGTAGTGGGAAACCATCAAAGAGATTCAAGGCAGGTTTTCATTTCTAAAAGATTGTCCTTGCCACAGTAAAAGCAAGGGGAAAGAAGAGAAAAGATGTGAAGGAGAGCAAGAGTGAAACAAGCAACCACCTAGAAGGCTTCTTACCAAAATCAAGAGAGGATGATGACTTAGAAACAAGCAATGGTAATAAGACAGATCCAAGATAGGTAAGGAGATAGGTATACACTCCACAAGGTAGAGGCTCTATGTCTTACTTATGATTTTCTCCCCAAGCCTAGTATAGCATCTGACTATGAATGAGAGAAAGGAAAACAAAGAAACGTTGAATTCCAGTATACGAGGAAGTAAGACTTAGAGTATCCTTGGACACTTTGTTGGATGGTATTTACAGAATCTGGGAACAGGGACAAGAGCAAAGATGTGAATGGGGCCTTAAAGGGAAAGTCTACCAGTAGGAAATACCCGTGACAGGTAAGGCCACATCACAGTAAAACAGAGATGTCCAAATATTTAATTTAAAGTATTTATTGTGCTACAAAATCTGCCGAGTAATAATGCTCTTGAAGAGTAGCACTGCGTGAAGAGGGAGAGAAGGAAGTAAATTAAGGGATGTGTAATGTAGCCACAGGAGATAAGACAAAGAACAGGGAATCACACAGCACAAATAGCCTGCTTTCTAATAGATTTAGGAGAAATATAGGTACTACCTCCACCCACTCACCACCCAAAAAATAAGCCTCAGAAAGGTTCCAGAACCTGCACAGGAACTTATATGGGGATGTAGGTATTCCAATACACTGTAATACATTAATGCACTGGTAAAGGAACAGTTTAAGCAGAAATGGTAATAAATTCAGTTTGAGGCTGTTAAGGTTCCTGCTATAGAGCCAGGTATGCAAAGTTTTATTAATGATTATATCTGAAAAACAGAAATGTTTTAACAATAGTAGAATGAAAACATTTAAGTAAATCATAATTTAATGATTTGATAAATATAAATCAAATAAATATATTTGATAAATATAAATCAAATCAATGATTTGATAAATGATATAATCAAATCATTGATAAATGATTTATAAATATAAATCATATAAATATATGATTATATAAATTATAATCATAATATAATGATTTGATAATTATAAAAAAATACATTTACAAGGAAATTTCAATGACTTGAGACATTCTTATATAATTTTCAAAAGGATAAAGTTACAAAATGTTGATATTGTTTTATCTACATTGATACTCCAAAACAGGGTACTGCAGGACCAAATTAGCCTAGTTGTGTATTTTATTTGGTCATTATTAAGCAAAGTTTGAAATCAAACACCTTAGATGGAGTGTGCATTCTCAAGCATCCTGAAGTCCCCACCACTCCCGGTTACTGTAAAATCTGCTGCACTGGGTTTGCAACCTTTAAAAAGTTTGTTCTAGGGGCATCTTGGTGGCTCCGTTAAGTATTTGCCTTTGCCTCAGGTCATGATCCCAGGGCCATGAGATCAAGCCCCATGTTCTGCTCCTTGCTCAGCGGGGAGTCTGCTTCTCCCTCTCAACCCTCCCCTGGTTCATGCTCTCTCTCTCACTCTAATAACTAAAATCTTTCAAATAAAAATAAATAAAAATTTTGTCCTATAATTGTTAATACCAGTCTAGGAATATCAATGTAGTCATCAAATGAAATTTTTACTTTCTGTATATTATGTAACAGGTTTTTATAAAAAGAATATATTATTTTTATTATCAGAAAAAAATACATATTTTAGAAGAAAAACTAGCAGGAAAAAATGTGCCAAAATGTTAAGTGGTAGGAGTTAGGGAGTATTTACATTTTCTTTATGATTATCAGTATTTTATGGTTTATAATGTGCACAAATCACTTTTATAATCAGATAAAAATATACAAAAAAGCATGAAACACATTTTTTCAAATATTTTAAAATCACACATAAGAGAAATTATAATTTGCTAATAGAATAATGTCAAAATCTGGTCATAAAATTTTGGTAAAGGTTTAGGTATATTTATGCTGGTAACAAGAACCTTTGCCTAATCAAAACACAATCAATAGTTAAATCTAACCGTCTCCATGTCTCCTCTCAGTTTGTCTGGAACCCAACTACACTTCAAATTAATTCAAATTCTTCCTCTTCAAGAAGAGTTCTCAGAGTAAAGCCTAACTGGATATCCCTCTTGTTTGCTGTCATATACACATTTGGCAAATTGTCATATTTATCCAGTTCTTGTAACATTTCTTGCATTGAAAAATTTCTTACTACACAGTCATATTTTAGTAAATTTACATCTTGTCCCTACAACTAGATCAAAGTTCACGAGGACAGCAAGTATATTTTATTCATCTCTTATTGCTACAGTACTCAGCACAATGGATTGCATACAATAGGTCCTCAGTTCCTATTTGTAATCTGATTTGTTAGCTGAAAATTCTACCAACTTATATTAAACTAATGGTATTTTAATATATATGTTATATATATGACATATATATATATATTATATATATTTCTTTTACTTTTTAGATATTCTTTCCTACTTTATCTGGTCGACTTTTCCAGCCATTGAGATAATTATCGTGGGTTAAAAAAGAGAAAAGTGCCTAATAAAATAAAAAGAGTGCCTAAAAAAGGGAAAGGTGCCTAATATTACATTTTAAATGGCAATAGATCACATGGATAAACATTTCCTAGAATTCAGTCAGGAAAAACTTAAAAGGGTAAATATATTTTCTGGAACAAAGAATTTATGAAGGATTAAAATATTTGTAAAGTGAATCTTTGATTTATGCATATAGAACCTATTTCCTGATTAATAAATTTTATAATAAAGATTTGCTCTGTGTTGATTGTTTTGTATTATGTAGTTATCTGACAAGCTTATTGCTTGAACACTGGAGTCTTTATTGTTTCATATGATTTTAAAGATCTGCCTCCCAAGTCACCAAGTAAGGTTTTCAGAGTCAGCACAGATTCAATTTTAGGTATTTATTAAATTATCTTTGAGAACAATTATAGTGGTATCTAACATAACCAGAAAATCTTTTTTGTATCCCAATGAATATTGATTTATAACCTTTATTTGGGAAAAAGTCATTATCCCTTCCTAAATCTACACATATACTACAAAGAAATAGCATTCCGTCTCAATTTGTGATGCTCAACTGGTTTTCCATTCAGTTGACCCCAGGCTCTCTAAGGAAATGCCAAGAAAACACTGAACTCAGACACAGGACCCAGAGAGTAAATAGGAAGTTAATTTCTGTAATGCTTCTATTAGAAAACAATGGATTAATTGACCACTATATGCAGAAAATAGACTTACATGATTTAAATGATAATTAAAAAAACATAAAGTCCTACAAGAGCACCATAACACAAAGAGCTGCTTTAATCTATATTATCCTCTAAGATAAACGGCCTATGAATGTAAATATCATGATCTCTGCAAAGCATTTTCATCCAGCAGGACCACACAAATTAAATTTAAATGTTGTATTAACAAGATAGTGGTATCTTTAAGACATCAGTCTTTCTTTCAGCTTTGGAGCTAGATAAATTTGGGTTTGATTACTAGATCTTTTACTTAGTGGCTGGATGGCCTTAAAAGTCCCAATTATTGTCTAATATAGCCCTTTGCACTTATTATTCCTAATCCTCACAATGATCCTGCAAAGTATCTATTATTATCTCAACTTTACAAATAGGCCAACTGCAACAGAGTGGTTAAAGGACTTGCCTAATATCACAGTCACAGAACAGAGCAGAATTCAAATACAACACCAGCATCTCTACATCCAAAGCCTTTCCACAGCATCCATTTATACCCCTCCAATCCAAGGTATCTTCAGCTATAAAATGTGTATATGGTAAAACCTGTGAAGTAATGTGAGGACTACGATTGAGCATCAGCTCTATGTTAGGCACTATGCAGGACTCTGGGAATCAGTGTTAAAATGAAGGATTAGAACAGTCCCTAACCTTAGATATTAATTCTCTCCAACAACAGGCTCACAGTCAGCTCCTCATCCCTCCATAATTCTAGATCATTTCTCAATCTTGAGATTTCTATCGGAATGCATAAAGATGAGAGACAAAAAAAAATTCAAATGGGTCATTCTGAAATTGGATTCACTAGGAAGTTAGTAAGAAATTATTAAAAAGTATCCTCGTGTGCTAAAAGAATATTCTCTTAGGGCACCTGGGTGGCTCAGTCAAACACCCAACTCTTGGTTTCAGCTCATAGGTCATGGGATGGAGCGCCTCAGGCTCTAAGCCCAGTGTGCGTCTGTGTGGGATTCTCTCCCTCTGCCTCTTCCCCCAGTAACATGTGCAGGTGTGCTTGCCTATTCTCTAGCTCTCTAAAATAAATAAATAAATATTTATTTTAAAAACAGAAAAGAATAATTTCTACTCTTAAAATTTCAAAGAAATTTAATCTGTGATGTAGGTAAAAAAATAAAAGCCACAAAATGACTTTATTTTCAGTTTAACAATGTGGGAGGCAGTGTGTGGACACCAGCAAACTCCACGGCTTGGGAGACAATGAGGCTGGTATTTAGAACTGGACAGGGTGGGAGGAAATGTCAGGAGCCTCTCCCTACCTGAGAGAGCAGGCACTGAGTGAACACCAGCAATGTGGCCAACAATGTTGATTTGGTTAAGAGCCAAACCTCCAAGTTCAGTGGTTTTTCCTCTTTCAGTCAATCAGCAACACGGGGAAAAGAACGTAAAGTAATGTAGTTGTCTCTAAACTGAGATTTTAGCAAAAATGCCAATTCAAATGAGCAATGTAAAAGACATTGTAGGAAGATATGGAGAAAATATGAGAAAAGAAGTACTTTGGTGCCAGGGAGGGAGACTTCAGTGCCCCTACAGCTTCCAATCATCTCTAAGATTTATTCCTTAAACATTCATGTGGTGCCAACTCTGTACCAAATCCCACACTATAAACCATGAATATACATATGAATGGCTGACATGGCCTTGCCCTCAGGAGCTACCAGTCCTCTGCCTGTCCTTCAGATTGTCCTTAGGACCAATGACTATTGCAAGAGACTGGGATACTCTGATTGGCCAAAGCTTGTCCTGTATCTTTTCTTGTGGCTGAAATAAGGGAAAAGGTGATAACTGTTAAGAATAAAGACAAAGTTACTGGTTTTAAATTCTTACAAGAAGCACAAAAAAATGGGTAAAATGTGACTTGTCAAAGAAAGACAAGTTGAGAAAGCAAAGCATATGTCATCTATATTCTTAGCAATTCCACTCCTTCTTTAAGCCTATAAGACACAATCTTTGCCCTCAGGGGACTCTCATCTTTAAAGAGAGATAAAATACTTAAAAAAAAAAAAAGTAATCAGAAACCAGAAAACTCTTCAATAGCTAGAAGTACCAACCACATTTTCACTATCAACAGCACAGAATAATAGTCTATTATAGCTTTTTAAATTCCTCTGGAAAATGTTTTTCAGTTTTAATTATCACAGAATTGTCAGCCTTAGGTCAAGTAGAATACCCTATTGCACACACTGACCCTTTTTAGCTGTATGTGAGAACACAGATTTCTAATACAACATCTGTATATGATGAATTAGGAGGAGGGATGGAAAAGACAGAAACAGGAACCAGAGGGTAGAGGAAGAAAGGAGGGGGGGATGAAATGATAAAATCATATGAGGAAGATAAGGATCTCTTAGAATTAGAGAAGCCCATATTATAACCCACAAAGGGTAGACATTTTTTCAATTATGTTCAGTTAGCCAGCATATAGTAAATCATCAGTTTTTGATGTAGTGTTCAATGATTCATTAGTTGCATATAACACCCAGTGCTCATCATAACACGTGCCCTCCTTGGAGAATTTTTTAAAATCCCAGAATCTTACAGTTAATTCTACAGTTAACAGGGCCAGAGAATAAATAATTATCAGTTATTTCTACAGAGTGGGGAAACCATTTTTTTTTTAGGTAAAACAAACAGTAAGGTTTTTAATGTTGATTTTTTTTTTCCTTTTCCATAACCCTACCACCATTACCATCAGTCACAGAAAGAAGCCATTCTTAAGCACAAGGCAGGAGAGCAGCATTTTGCCAGAGAGCACCTAAGGAGAATAGATCTGGTGTAAGACAGCCAGAAGGTCAGCTGAGAATATAAAGCAAATTAAAGACAGAAAAGAATCAAGACAGAACAGGGTAAAAATTTAGCAATTCTCTAATCCCCTAGTGAAGTTGGACTAGGGTTACTACCATATTTGATTGACACATGCAGTTTACTTCAAAGTATAAATTCAATCTTATTTATTCTTTTCTGTTGTGATTATAAAGCTGTTTGAATAACTTTCTAGCCCCAAGATGGAGTTGCTTCTACTTGAAGTACCACATCAGCAAACCATAACTTGATAAATTTTGTGTCCCTGTAAATGCTTTGTTTGACCAGAAATGCAGTACGCTTTACTCTTGAACAACACAGTGGTTAGGGGTGCCAATCCCCCGGGCAATCAAAAATCTGTATAACTTTTGACTACCCCTAAACTTAACTACTAATAACCTACTGTCGACCGGAGGCCTTATCAATAACATAAATAGTCAAATAACATGTATTTTGTATGTTATATGAATTATACACAGTATTCTTATAATAGATAAGCTAGAGGGTAAAAAATGTTACTAAAAAAGTCAAAGAAGGAGGAAATGCATTTACAGTATTATACTATAAAAAATCCACATGTAAGTGGACCCATGCAATTCAAATCCACATTCAAAGGTCAATTGTATGTCCAGTCAGCCAATCTCCAAACACCAAGCCAGCTCTGGGCCTTGTCATCCCAAACAAAGCTGACTATTTGACCCCAGCCAATCATGTATTTCTATTTCTCTCTTCCTTATTCTTTATTCTTTATCCTGCAAAAGCTTCTTGTCTTCTATCTCATTTTGCAGTTTTCTGAAAAGAGGCTGTATGCTTCATGAAGTATTAAAGTTTGTTTGTATCACCCTAAATTGTCTCTCTTAATCATTTTATAACAGGACCTAAATTTAAAGAATCCCTTCAAATACTTGTATAAGATACTGTAACCAGGGAGACTGCAGGGAAGCTTTCTGTGCCCAGAACCACCCACCTAAGTCAGCAAATATCCCTTTACTGAAGGAGCCTATGGAAGTAAATGAAGGCCACCCAAATGAGAAGGAGCAAAGGCTCTTTATTCAATCTTGATATAGCAAGGGAGAGAGCCACCATCATTTGCATTTTGACAGAGACTCAAAGACAGACAGAGGAGTGGGAGAACATAGGAAAAGGGAGGTTTCAGGCACTCCCCGAGTGGAAGCTGTTAGCATGGGAAAGCTCAGGGAGGGCTAACTAGAAGTGGGGGATCCTATGAGATTGGGTAGGAGGACAGATATTGCCTTTCTCTGGTTATTTATTACATTGAAAGTGAGATTAAAAATTAGAGAAGGGACGCCTGGGTGGCTCAATTGGTTAACCGGCTGCCTTCGGCTCAGGTCATGATCCCAGCATCCTGGGATCGAGTCCCGCATCGGGCTCCTTGCTCGTCAGGGAGCTTCTCTCTCTGCCTCTGCCTGCCCGCATCGGGCTCCTTGCTCGTCAGGGAGCTTCTCTCTCTGCCTCTGCCTGCCACTCTGGCTGCCTGTGCTCACTCTCTCTCCCTCTCTCTCTGACAAATAAATAAATTAAAAAAAAAATTAGAGAAGTTGTCAGCTATTGATCAAATCCTGGCCATTTGGAGCTGATTGCTACAGAAGCTGTGATTTGGCATCTTTGACTGGTTGCTACAGGTTGTGAGCCAGAGTTCTATTTTAATATAGATCTGCCCATTGTTCATTTATATATTTAGCCTCTCAGCCTTTGAGTATGCTACAAATACCCTGCACAACTGGACTCACCAACTATTCATATTTATTTCCAATAATAGGAATTCATTTTTCACTGGGACAATGATTTCTTTTTTTGATGCCAAAATGACCCATCATTGCCAGGGTGAATTCAAATGAAGTAAACCAAAAAAAAAAAAAAAAATGCTGAAGGAAATGAAAGTTGACTACAAAAGAGAACTACAGTACCAAAAAATGAATTTGAGGTATACTCTTGGCAGAACTGAAATGGAATATTAAGAGAGGCTGAGAGACTTTAACAGAGACCTCACAGTAGAAATCTAAAAAGACCACTGGGCATTTTCATTGATCTCTAAACTGTATCTTCCATATCTTCTTTTTCTAGGTCAGATGTGGTAAGCTTTAGTAAATTCACTTTGTGAGAATTAATAGTGGAAATGTAATCAATACCCTTCCAATAATACTTTTTAAAATGTATAACTCTGCAATGACCTTTTCCTGAAGAACTTGGGGAGGAGGATCCCTACTGGCTCCCCAGCCCTAACAGGATCCATTCTCAAGTTTTAATGACTTACAAGTGTCCTCTTGATCGAGCCCCTCCCAGCTTCTTGAGCTTCATCCCTTATAACTCCTTCTACTTCTCAGCCTCTCCTTTCACACATACACAGAACAGGAGCAAAAATCATACTAAATTGCTGACAATCCCTTGAATACAACATAACCTCTCATAAGTCTTTGAATTTGCAAATTTCTT
This sequence comes from Mellivora capensis, assembly GCA_004024625.1. Classification (NCBI taxonomy): domain Eukaryota; kingdom Metazoa; phylum Chordata; class Mammalia; order Carnivora; family Mustelidae; genus Mellivora; species Mellivora capensis. The sequence goes on along the minus strand of PISX010026346.1, from coordinate 501 downwards.
TCCTTCTCTTTAAATTCTCTCTCATCCTCTGTCACCTTGGTAACATATTCATCCTTTAAGACTCAGTCTACTTTAAAAAGGTATTTTTGACCCTGTACATATTAAAAGGAAGGAAGGGAAGATGGAAGGGAGATTTCTCTTGAATATATTCCAAGAAAAGATAATGCATGAAAATATAAATTACTAAGTGGTACTGAGAGAGAACATACATACTTCAGAATTAGACAGATTTACAAACTGTGATCCTGAGCAGATTACTTCATGTCTTCAACTATTAAATAAGGAAAATAATCCCATAGATAGTGCTTATTATAAGTTTTTTCCTTCTCTCTTCCTCACCTGAAAGAGCAGCATTATTAAGGTTGACATTTGTATAATATAATGTAAATTTCAAAATTTAAAGTAATTTTTAAACAATTGTCTTATTTAATCTTTAAGTCAATCCTAAGAAATACGCTGTATTTATTAACCTCAGAGAAAGAAACTGAAGGTCACAGAGAA
>PISX010026345.1:0-24645 GCA_004024625.1 Mellivora capensis | reverse complement strand
CTGGTCATGGTGGATAATCTTTTTAATGTGCTATTGGATCCTATTAGCTAGGATCTTGTGGAGAATCTTAGCATCCATATTCATCAGGGATTTTGGTCTGAAATTCTCCTTTTTGGTGGGGTCTTTGCCTAGTTTTGGGATCAGGGTAATACTGGCTTCATAAAAAGAGTCTGGAAGTTTTCCTTCTGCTTCAATTTTTTGAAACATCTTCAGGAGAATAGGTGTTATTTCTTCTTTGAAAGTTTGGTAGAATTCCCCAGGGAATCCATCAGGTCCTGGGCTCTTGTTTTTTGGGAGGTTTTTGATCACTGCTTCAATCTCGTTACTAGATATTGGTCTATCCATGTTGTCAATTTCTTCCTGGTTCAATTTTGGAAGTTTATAGTTTTCCAGGAATGCATCCATTTCATCTAGGTTGCTTAACTTAATGGCATATATCTTTTGATAATAATTTCTGATGATTGTTCCTATTTCCTTGGTGTTAGTTGTGATCTCTCCCTTTTCATTCATAATTTTATTAATTTGGCCCTTCTCTCTTTTCTTTTGGATTAGTTTGGCCAATAGTTTATTGATCTTATTGAAAGGAAGAAAAGTTGGATGTATTGGGAATAGATAGGTTTGTATAGTAAGGAGATAGTACAAGGCAAAAATTAATAAAACTGTATATAAAAGGAGCAAAATAGGGTGCCTGGGTGGCTCAGTGGGTTAAAGCCTCTGCCTTCGGCTCAGATCGTGATCTCAGGGTCTTGGGATCAAGCCCTGCATCAGGCTCTCTGCTCAAAAAGGAAGGAAAAAAAGAAAGATTTGATCTATAATTCAAAGCACCTGAGGTCTAGTATTAGTCATTCCCAAATTTGTATAATCTTAGCCAAAAGCATCTGACCTTTTTTTTTTAAGATTTTATTTATTTATTTATTTGACAGAGAAAGAGATCACAAGTAGGCATAGAGGCCAGCAGACAGAGAGGAGGAAGCAGGCTCCCCGCTGAGCAGAGAGCCCAATGCAGGACTCGATCCAAGGACCCTGGGATCCTGACCTGTGCCAAAGGCAGAGGCTTTAACCCACTGAGCCACCCAGGCACCCCATGCATCTGACCATGCAGTGTTCTAGATAACTTCCATGTGCCCTTTCAGATTCATTGGTCCTTCCCCACTCTATTCTGTAACTCAGTGAGAATATTATTATGAACTATGTTAGTGAGCTTCCTTGACCCCCGGCTTCCAGTTGAGTGTGGTTTATGAGAGCAACAGTAATAGACCAAAGGGAGAGAGAAGATGATTAGATTTTTACTTCCTGGCTTCATCCCTACTAAAGCCCTATAGATTGGCTGCATTCCTGAACCAGATCAAAATCTAGGCAGGCAAGTCCTCTCTCTCTGGGTTCAGATAACCCCTTCTCACCACTATTTGATCCTTCAGGACAGAAGGGACCAATGGCTTCTGCTGTTCCTAGCTCTGAGTTATAGGACTGTCCTTTGTGGTTACCTCACAACTGACAACACAATATTAAATAGTGTATTTATTAAACTCTTCTTGCATTACTCAAATTGAATGAGCCTTGTATCTTCTGCCTGGACTCTGACTGCCACATTCAATTTTATCAAATTGAAATGGGGATAATAATAATATCTGGAAGCCCTATACTAAATTCAAAAACTATTATTATAAAAAATATCATGCCTGGCCATAGAATGTATTCAATTTCCTGAAGGCATTATTGATAATAAAGCACCCTTGTTTAATCAAAGTGGACTTGTATGAGCACACTGGCTGCTAAGTGTTTTTTAAGACCAAAAATGTCTCACCACTGGCTTCTTTCAAATTCCTGAGATCATCAACAGAAATAATAACCTGCAATTAGTAAGTCCCTAAGACTGTGCCAGACACTGTGCTGACACTTCCTGTGCAGTGTCTCCAGTCCACACAACAACCCCATCTCATAGGTGAGAAAACTGATTCTCAGAAAAATGAAACAGCTTGCTAGTAATGTGTAGAAAGAGCTTAAAGCAGAAATCTAGCTGGTTGCAGAGCCACTCTTCTGTCTACTTCTCATACTACCATTTTAGCATTACCTATTCAGATTAGAATCACCATGTTATCCCAGTAGAGTGTATTCAACAGATGTAAGTTGAATCAGTTAGGATTCAAAGGAAGTATTCTCTCCTGATTTCTTGAAGATATGAATGTAGAAGAAAATACAAAACTAGAAATATGGACACTGGTTTCCATGAAGAAATAAGGTGTCTGCTATCTGGGACTGCCCAAAGAGCATGGCTGGAAGGATGCAGAGACAAGCTTTGCCTCTTTCTATCATCTCAAAGCCAGACCTGCTTTGAGCTATACCTATACTTAAAAAATCTAGGTAGTGCTTTAGCCTTTAATATAAGATGATTGTCCTAATGTATCTCATCTGCAGTACATTTTCTTAATGTTTTCAGAATTCTGAAACAGGGTAAGGAAAAGTTAAAAATCCTTATCATTTTTGTGTCCTTCCAACTCAAACTAAGAAGTTGAACTCTAAGCACTTATGAGAGCCACAGACTAAAATCATGAATCTCTTTCAGGATGGCATTAGCCATAAAAAATTTTAAGAACATGCAAATACATTCAGAAAAATAAAACCTCAGAAATGTAGTGAACAGAAGCAGGTACTGACTAGAGCAAACAGCCTCAAGCTTTCATCCTCTATTGCTTATATCATATGAAATAACTGATATAAGCCAGTGGCTGGAAAGTCTTACTCTTGGAACTTTGCAATGGCCTACTAGTCTTCATTCATAAAATATAATTAATACAATTACAATGAACCAATAATTATAAAAATCTTTTAAACCAAACAGAACTATTTACAAGTCTCTAATTTTGAATACTATCTTAACATTTTGCCTCAAAACACTAATTTAATTTTTTTCACATTCTTAAATAATGGAAAACAAATAACTTCTTAAAGTCTGCCCATTTTCTGTATTCTTTGAACATTCTTGAGCATCAAATTATTTCACAGTATCAAAATTGTAATATGTTACAGTGTGCTTAAACACAATTGATCAAAATTAACAACAAGATGGAAAATACCAATAAGCAAATATGCATTGCCCAAAGAGTCCAAAGACCTTAGTTATACTTCTGACTGCACCTCTTCCTAGACATGAGAATATCACTTAATCTCACTCAGTCTCCCTATCTGTCAGACAATTTACAACTGTGAATAAAGTGAATGGCACTTGCAGAGTGTGAAATACAATATTAATGATTCATTTTATTATTACAAAATATGTATTTTTCTAAAAGTTTAGGGTGATTTGCAACTAATTATTGATACTGCTTTCAATCACATAGTAAAAAAGTAATGGAACAACAATTTAAACTCATGTTAACCTAAATCATCATGTTCTGTCCTCTATAGCATTTAGTGAAGAGCTAAAAAAAAAAAAAAAACCTAGTTAATTTAGGGAACCTAGGTGGCTCAGTCTGTTAAGCATCTGCCTTCAGCTCAGGTCATGATCCCAGAGTCCTGGGATCAAGCCCCACATTGGGCTCCCTAATTAGCCAGGAGCCTGCTTCTCCCTCTCCCTCTCCTCCCACTGGTGTACTCTCTCTCTCTCTCTCTGTTGTGCTCGCTCTAACCCTCTCTCTCAAATAAAAAAAAAAACTTTTTAAAAAACTAGTCAATTTATCTTAACCTTAGTTTTCTCTGCATAAAGTGAAGAAAATAATATCTAGCTCACAAGGTTATTTTAAAGTTCAAATGAGGGGCTCATGGGTGGCTCAGTGGGTTAAAGCCTCTGCCTTCAACTCAGGTCATGATCCCAGAGTCCTGGGATCGAGCCCCGCATCGGGCTCTCTGCTCAGCAGGGAGCCTGCTTCCCTCTCTCCCTCTCTGCCTGTCTCTCCGCCTACTTGTGATCTCTGTCAAATAAATAAATAAAATCTTTAAAAAAAAATAAAGTTCAAATGAGCCTAAACAAAACAACAAAGCAGAGGCCTGGAGCATGGTGGATGGTCACTGTTGGTTGAATCTGAAATTCTAACTGATAGCAGATTGTATTTAACAAAGGTGACTAAACCAATATGCATTCCATCGCCCAGGCTCTCATTAAAATCAGACATTGTCATCATTCCATCCTGCAATGATCTATGTTCCTTCTTTTTGAAATTGTCTCAACCAGTTCTATGCAGCAGAAGTGACTTGTGTGATTTCTGAGACTGGGTTAAATGAATTAGATTTCTACCTGGTTCATTCTCCCTCAGACCACACAAGGCATCGTCCTTGCTGTGAAGACAACCAAGCAGTCCTGGGAGAAGAACAGGGGCCCCCAATCCATGGCTAATGTCAATTGCCAACCACGTGAAGGAGCTGTCTTCCAAGTTGGTACTTCAGCCTCAGTCAAGACTTGTATCTGCAGTCCAAGCCAACATATGCTTGTGACTGGGTCAGAGATCCTGGTTGAGAGAGTACTGCCAGTCAAATCCTCCCTAACATTCTCACCAGCAGAAACCAGGTGAAGGATAAATGATTACTGTCTTAAGCCACTAAGCTTTGGGGTGACCTGTTAAAATAGATAGCAAATAGATACCAAATACACAAAATATTGTTGACTTTGTTGATTAACCTCTACATGGAAACTACAAAGTTATACCTATCCAAATTCCAAAAGCAAATAAGCCAGTTTAAATTTCTTAAAATTCTTAGTTCTTACTTTAGATGCCCAAATACATGAGGTTTTACATTTCCAAGTAAACCTTCTAAAAAGAGGAGATCTATATCTACCATCTATCTATCTATCATCTATCTATCTATCTAAATTCTTATAATTTCTGTTGTATTTTTAGGTACCAGATGGCTCTAAAAAGTTTCAATAACATAGTTTCATAACATGGGAAAGTAGGAAAAGTCCAATATTTCTAAATTAATTTCCTATTTCTGTGTGTCTTCTGGCTATGTGTATAAGGAAAAATCAAGATAGGCTACCCTATTCAACCAAGTTACCAAAATGTAGTAAACACATTTTTAAATACTTAATAATACATGTGAAATATATAAAATAATCCTTAGCTTTGAGAAAATTTCTTTGGTGTATCTCTAGTGGGAATATTTGGAAGGAATTTTCCAAATTGTATTTAGTCTATTTCAAAAACCAAAGCAAAATAAAAATTTCTCTAACTTATGCCTGAAACTTGATTTGCCTTTTTATGGTAAAGTTCCAAAATGTCTGCCTTAAGTGATTCCTGTAACTTAAAGCCAAAGAAATTGTGAAAAATTTTCAGACCAAGGATAATTGGCCACAAAAATGAACATAAAATAGATTCTTAAAACTTTGTCATCCATGAGGTTGAACTAAAGTTTCTATAGCATACTTGCATCAATTTATGCTATTGCTATAAATAAATAATTTCTGCAGAGATTCTTGATGGCCTACATTTTGTCTCTGGCTGGCCATTCCTTCCATTATGGACAAAAGTATGTTCAAATTAGTCAAAACCTCTTTCATATCTCAATCTCCTTATGTATTTGCCAAACCCAAGCTTTCTGTCCAAAGTGGAACATTAAAGTGAGACAAAATTTTTTCCTCTGAAATAAAATTCACTTCACTGATGTCCAAGGTGTCATAAGGACCTACACAAGGAAGCAGCTTACCTAAGACTCTCCAGTTGTAAACTGCAAAGGATATCAATTTTATTTTTTTGTTTTATGTATTATCAGGTACTGACATTTCTACTTCTAAAGATCAAGGTAAAATTCATTATGCTATAAAAATTTGTTCAAATACTTCTATGCAATGGAATGCTAAGTGCATTACAGATACAGGAAGGCGGAATACACATATTTAGGATGGAATATAGTCACCAGTCAGACACAAACATTAGTTTATAGTTATGTTATATGAAATCATAGCTGAAATCATACATGAACTCCATGTCTATTTCTAAAGCAAAATCAAAAATAATTTACCGCATTTTCACCTGGTTATTTACCTAAATTTCATGACATGGTCACTATTTCATTCCTTCTGCATATGAATGATAAAGTGGGAGAAACAATACTGACTTTGCAATCAGGCAGAGGTAGATTTGAATCTCAGTTGTGACCCTCACCAGGGATGAGAATTTGAATAAATTTCATCATTTTTTGTTAAGATAGTGTGAGAAATTAGGTTTTCATTCTATAAATTCTTCAAACACAGAAACGTATTTCTATGGACAAAAATGTTATTGAGCTTTCCTACTCTTGGCATCAATAAATGACTTCCAAGTCTTACTAAGAACTAATCTTTATAGTTTGTTTTCAGAAATTTTTGCCTGAACATGTCTGTCAGTCAAGGATGAGAAAAAACAATCCAGTAGTTTAAATTTGCATAGGAAGGGGCACCTGGGTGGCTCAGTGGGTTAAAGCCTCTGCCTTCGGCTCAGGTCATGATCCCAGGATCCTGGGATCAAGCCCCGCATCAGGCTCTCTGCTCAGCAGGGAGCCTGCTTCCTCCTCTCTCTCTGACTGCCTCTCTGCCTGCTTGTGGTCTCTGTCTGTCCAATAAATAAAAATAAAATCTTTAAAAAAAATAAATTTGCATAGGAAGAAAGTTATATTCTCATAATAAGCAGATTTTTAAAAAGTCTTTTGGAAAGGACAGAGCTCTAAACTAAGTATGTACTGATTTCTCAGTGACCTCTAAGAAAGAATAAGATTGTTTGAAGTCTTTGTTCTCCTATCTCAATAAAAACTCACTCTCATATACTTTGCTCCTAATGTGACATGAATGATACTCAGTGGATTAAAATAGTACCCTTCCCAGGAATATGTACATTTTCATAGAACACAAATAGTGGTATTTTAAGTGTGAGCCATGTATTGGGTATCTGGGCCCTGCTGGTATATCTGAAATATCACTGTAACTGGACCAAAAAATCAGCTATTGTTTGAGAGAGCACCAGTGTTGAAGTTCTGCCACACCATTTTTTTTAAAGGTCTGCATGAGGTTTTGTAGCATCCTATATGGATTGAAATAGGAATTCTATTTATTTTTCTTTTTTTCATACAGTACCTGTTGTTTTAGAGTGGCTTTTTTATCCTAGTGATTTGAAGTGTCCACTCCATGATACACAAAATTTCTCTACATGTGTGCACCTATTTTGAAGAGCTCTGTTCTGTTCTACTGCTCAGTATGACCGAGGTCTCATTGCTCCGAAGTAGTATAGCTTTATATTATGTCTTGATATCTCTCATGGAAATTCCTCTGGCTCTATTCTTCTACAAGAGTGTTGTGCTTATCATAACTTTGCTCTACCATATAGCCTTTACAATCATATTGTAAATTGAAAAATTCTGTTGGGATTTAGAAACAAATTGTACTGACTCCTTATATTGATCTAGAGAATAGGTATTTTCAATTTGTGGTATAATATCACAATTGATGTTATCTCTGAAACTAGTCAAACTTTTCCCTGCTGAGTTGTAATGTATCAGGTGTTCTGATGGACAGAAGAGGATCCATAAAAGTAGTTGTAGGCCTCTTTTTGTTCTAAAAGGTTACTCAACACATTAATTAATCAAGAAAATGCAAATTTAGTGAAATAGTGCAATACCATTTTATCCCTCTTCAATGGCTGAAATTTTAAAATTTTGATAATTTACATGTATACTGCCTATCCTCTTGTCTTTAGTAAATATTACAAAATTCTTCAAACTAAAGACACAATAAGTGTGTGTTGACTCAAGGTACATTTCTGTCAAATGACTTACTAAATCAACCAACTCACAACTTTGGAAAAGTAGATCAGCCAGTATTATGATTTTGTCAAATTAACAGGTGGTTTTTTTTTTAAAGATTTCTATTTATTTATTTGAGAGGGAGTGAGAGAGAGAGAGAGCATGAGGGGAGCAGGGTCAAAGGGAGAAGCAGACCCCTTGCTGAGCAGGGAGCCCAATGCCAGACTCAATCCTGGGATTCCAGGATCATGGCCTGAGCGGAAGGCAGTCGCTTAACCAACTGAGCCAACCAGGTGCCCCTTGTTAAATTAACAGTTGTTAAATAGAGCCTGGGTCCTGAACCATGAGCCTGGCTCTTCAATAAAAGACCACAAGAGAAACTGAAATAGAAATGTTTATTACTCCCAGGTCCTGGAGGAAGTACATGGCACATCTCAAGGAGCCACATGGGGACAATAAGTCAGGATGCAGTCAGAGAGAGAGGCAGGACTTGGGGCACATGACTTTATTAGGTCTGTGGGTGGAATGCTTTGAGGTTCACAGGCTAAGTCCAGGTTGGTCAATCCAAATCAGAAAGAGCAGGATTTGGGTGAGCTCCACAGGGGTCTTACCTAAGTGGCACGCAAGGGGAAAGCCCAGGGAGGTAGTTGTGATAGCCTAGGATAGCTTAGCCAATCTCTTGGCTGTCAGCATTATTTTTAAAAACTTGCATGTCTTTAAAAAAAATCTTGTCTTTATTTTTTTGTATGTTGAGTAAACTTCATCATTTTGGTACATAGTCCTATGAGTCCTAACAATGCATAGCAGTTTGTGATCATCCCCCCAAAGAACATACAGATGAACTCCTCCCCAAAAATATTCCCTCCTTGCTATACCTTTAAAGTCAATCTCCTCAATTCCCAACCCCTGACAACCCTATGTTCTCCATCTCTATAGTTTTCTTTATCCAGAATGACATATATATGGAATCATAGACTAGATAACCTTTTACATCTGATGACTTTTACTTACCATATGCAGTTGAAATTCATCAATAGTTCCTTTTCATGCTGAATAATGTTCCACTGTATGGATGTGCCACCATTTATTTATCCATCCCCAACTGAGTACACTTGTTTTTCCACTTTGGACAATTATGAAGAAAGCTGCTATAAATATTCAAACATAAGTTCTTGTTTGAACGGATGTTTTAATTTTTCTTGGATACATCCCTGAGAGAGGGACTGTTAGGTCATATGGTAAGAATGTATTTAACTTTATAAAGATCTACACAGAAATTGTTTTCCAAATAGTACCATTCTACATTCTACCAGCAATGTAATACAGTTCTAACTGTCCCACATCCTTGCCAAAACTTGGTCTTGTCAGGGGGTTTGTTGTTTGTTTGGCTGGTTTTACTATCCCAATAGGTGTGAAGTTATATTTCATTATGGTTTTAATTTGCATCTCCCTAGTGACTAACGATATTAAACATCTTTGCATGTACTTCTTTGTCATCTGCGTATCTTCTCTGGTAGAGTATCTATCTGACTCTTTTACCCTTATTTTTAATTTGTTTGCTAGGTTTCTTATTATTGAGGTTTGAGAGGTTTTTATACATTTTGAATACAGTTATTTTCCCAAATATGTGATTTACAAATATCTTCTCTCAGTCTATGCCTTATCTTTTATTTTCTTGACATTGACTCTCACATATAAAAATTTTTAATCTTGATGAAGTAAAATTTAGTAATTATATTAGATGGAGAATCCTATAAATGTCAAAAAGTGAAGTTGGTTGGTAGTGTTGTTTGGGCTCTCTGTATTCTTAGTGATATTCTGTCTGCCTGTTCCATTCATTACTGGGGGGAAAAAAACTATTAAATTTATCAAGTGTGACTTGTTTTTACTGTCTCCTGGCTTCCACTATTTCTAATGTCAAATTTAAAGCCGTTCAAGTCATTGTTGCCGTATAAGTAATGTGCCATTTTTCTACTGATGGTTTCAAAATTTTTTTCTTTCTTCAGTCTTTAGCAGTTTGGTTATGACATATCTGAGCTTAAGTTTCTTTGAGTCTATCCTGTTGGTATTCACGGAGCTTCTTGAAATGGTAATTTTATGTATTTCACCAAACTGGGGGATTTTTAGCCATGTTTTCTCAATAATGTTACCTCATCACTCCTTTGTGATTCCAGTGAGACTACTTAAAGACATTCTTATATTGCTTAGTTCATTTTTTTCATATTTTTTTCTCCATTCTTCAGACTGGATGGAATCTACTGATTTATCTTCCATTAACACTTTCCTTTCTGATCACTCGATTCTCCTATTTATCCCACTCAGAGATTGGTTTTTGTTGTTGTCGTTGTTCTAAATTGTCTATTTGATTCTTGTCACCATTTCTATTTATTTGCTGAAAACGTCTGTCTTTTTATTCATGTGTCTTTACCTTTATCTCATTGGAACTTAGATTCTAAAATCATAGCCTGATAAGTCAACATCTGGACCATCTCAGGGTTAGAACATAGTGATTGTCTTTTCCCTTCAGAATTGGTCATATGTTCCTGGTTCTATGATGGGTAATTTTGGGCTGTGTCCTGTGCCTTTTAAACACTATGTTGTGAGATTCTAGGTTCTACTAAAATCCTCTACAGAATTCTGATATTTCTATTAGCAGATAATCAAATCAGCTAGGTTCATACCACAGTTTTTCTTGCCTTCTGGGGTAATGTTTCTACTCTCAGTTCAGTTTTCAAAGCCCTTAGAACAGTTTTGGGTCCTCCTCCTTGTGTGCCCCTAAGGTGCTAGTCTGAAATTTTATTTTATGTTATGTCTCAGTGCTTTTGCTGTGTTTCTTTGGGCTTGTCCCATATATGTGCAGTCTGAGATTCCTATCTTCTCCAACTCCATGATTGTGCCCACCTCCCTGGATCTCCGTAGACTTTTCCCCCAGATCTCTGGACAGCAAGATGAGCTCTCACTCAGAATTTTAGCTGCTTGTGCTGCCAACATATAGTTAGTTTGGTATGACTATGGCCACCCTAAGGACAAAATAGCAATAGAAAAGATAAGGAAAAAATACCAGAGAGCCCTCCCCCACAACACACACACATACACACCCTTCATACCACGGGGACATTTCTTCCTGATTTCTCTGGCCAGAAAGATGGAGTTTCTCTCAGTTCTAGCTGCCCTCACTGTCACTGTATTGTTCTGTTATGGGGGCTGCCTTCAGGCTGACCATGAGCAAAATAAGAGAAAAAAGTGGGCATTACATTCACAGTCTTCGCCTACAATGACATTTTTCCTGGCTCTTTTTCCAGAAATAAAAATATAAGGTTTTTGATGGAGTTTTTGCTGTCAGTGCCCACTGCACAATTCTGCAACTAGGACTGTGATCAGCTCAATTCCAGATGAAGAAAAAGTAAAAAACAAAATAAAACCACCATCATACAATTGTTTCTTCAAGTTTTGACTGTCTTCCTTTTATGCCTGCTCTTATATACTTTTCGGGATTCTCAGATAGCTGTTTGTTTGCTTGTTTGTTTTCTCCAAGTTTTTAGTTGTAGCCAGCTGGAGAGAAAGGTTGTACTAGCCTTACTCTACCTTGGCCTAGAATTCTTCTTTGAGTTAATTCCCTATGCCCAGTTCCCACGGGCAACATCATGAAGGCCGGATGCTACCTGTGCATATGGCAGGGTTGCATAACAAGAGAGGAAACTCAAATTTAAGGAAACTGTAGTCTTATATAGCCTACTGGTACATCTGCACATATTCCCCTCCTGAGAGAGAAAGAGATAGAGATGGAGATAGATAGAAATGAAGAGAGAGAAATTGAGAGAGAGAGAGAGAGAAAACTATCTAGCCTGAAAAGTAAGCAGAAGACCCTAGAGTGGAAGGAAATTATATATCCTGGAATATCTCCAGGGTTCTCTACCTTTAGGGAGACATAATCTCTAACTCATAAGGCATGTTTGCTGCCCTTTGTTTAGAAGCCCCAGGTTATGCAGAAGTTGTGAAAAATCCAAGGAGAATTGTCTCTCAATACAAAGAAGGAAGGAAGGAAGGAAGGAAGGAAGGAAGGAAGGAAGGAAGGAAAGAAAAGAAAGGTAAGGAAGGGAAGAAAAGGAGGAAAGTGAGAGGGAGGGAAAGAGGGAGGGAAAAAAGCAGTTTAGAAAATAGGCAAGGCCCAGGGGCGTCTGGATGGCTCGGTGGGTTAAGCATCTGCCTTCAGCTCAGGTCCTGATCCCCAGGATCCTGGGATTCAAGGCTACATCTGGCTCCCTGCTCAGCAGGGAATCTGCTTCGCCTCCCTCTGCCCCTGCCCCTCCCTCTGCTCATACTCACGCTCTCTCTCAAATAAATAAATTAAATTATTTTTAAAAAGAAAGGAAAAGAAAAAAAAATGGGCAAGGTCCAGAAGGAATTAGTCATTTATCAGAACAATAGCTAAAGTCATGACACATGAAAACCACACCAGACACTGAAGATGCCACCAATAAATCCTGAGTTTATATCTTTCTTCCTGTTGGTTCTGGATAACAATGCTAGAAAGCTGGAAGTGATGAAACCACAGAATGTCTATTCCTCTGTATTTGATATTGCTGCCACTTTTGCCACAATCTGCCCCAGAACAAATTCTCTGCTAGCTCTATATATTTGCACCAAAACCTCTAGATTTAAAATCTGAGGCAAGTGCCCTTGAAAAAGAGAACATAGGTCATGTATTCCTCTCCAGACTAAGAAAGTGAGCATCTGCCCTGTTCAGTTTCTGTAGACAGAGGAAAGCTCTGGGTTGTGCCAGAAACAAGGCTCACAAGTTGGGGAATCTCTCAAACATATGAAATGCACTTATGAAGGGCCAAATATCCATTACAAATGTATATCAGTTACTCAAATTGTTTAAACATAGGTTAAAACCAAAATATTACCATAAATAGCCAGATTTAAGGGTAAAAATATTTGTTTTGGCAGACCAAGTATGTTATCAGAAAGGAGACAATATTTGTAGACATAGTCAAAGCAAGTTAGAAGTTAAAATACACTACCTATATCTATACACACACACAGAGGAAATCATACTTGCTCCTAAGCAGGTCAGTAAGATCCTTTTAAAAAATATTTCCATGTTAAAACTCCCCTTAAGTTGATGTCCAGTACAAAAAGTCTTTCCTACCCCAGCTGCACCAGAATAGTTTTAACTTAATTATCCAAATGATATTCTTAAAATTATGGATGCCTAATTCTTGCTTAGGGAGTTGTGTCAATTCTCTGTCATTCTTTTGGAGTGGAAAAGGAGGGACAGAAGAAACTCTGTCATTAATATCAGCTGAATGAAATGATAAGTGTAGTACTTGCCTATTCAAACCTATACAAAATGGAGATTCCCCTTTTATAGTCCATGTTCTATTAAAATCTAAGTTCTTCAATGACTTTATAAAATAATTTCCTTAGGAATTCTACATTTTATGTATTTCAGTGTACTTACATTATATGTACATGTATTTACATATATCATTCTTTTTTTCAAAATGCTAATAACCTAATACATAATTACAAATATTCTTATCTTTGAGTAAGTCAGTATTTAAATACCTTTTAAAATATTCTTAGTATGTAAATATTCTTAAACAGTTATGAAGTCTATTTTTCTGGAGTAGGATTTTATGTTTCGTTTCTCTTATTTATTTATTTTTTTTTCTTTTGGAGAAAATGAGTGACCAGTCATAGGAACACTAATAAAATGTGCAACATATCACTTTAAAGATGGAAAATGAAAGAAACAATTTTAAACTAGTCGTTCAGAAGTGGGCCGCTGTACAGGTATGTTGTTGAGGGAGGTGATCAACAAGTCATGAAAGAGCCCCTCATAATGGGAATGAGAGAAAAAAAAAGAAAACTACCACTAAGTAGTGGCTTTTGTTTACAGGTATCACAAATAGAACACTTCGTAAAATCATCTCCACATCTTGACACGGTGAGTGGATACGGTTTTGTCATCTTATAGACACGTAAGCAGAGTTTCAGTGAGGTAAGCTACCCTACCTAATGTTACCTAACCAGCAAATGACAGAAGTAGGATTCAAGCTCATGACGATCTGGGGACAAGGCCAAACCCAAGGGCTTTGCAGTATCTGCTGCCTTTTATAAAGGAGGATGGAAAAAGTCTCAAGTTGGGCCTATGCGTCTCCTTCTTACCGTCCCTCATATTAGGTCTGACCTCTGAGTTAACATCCTTTTCCAACATGGTGAATTATTAATATTATGTTTGGAAGATGTGGCATTTATGTGTAACTTGTAACTACTTGATCAAAACATCTGATGCTGGTTATTAGGGGTACAACCCTGTGTCACAACACTGTGATAAAATCAATTTCTGCTCAGTTTATCTGAAAAGAAATATTCCAGCACTTACTTTGTCCTTGCTGGTAGAATAAATGTCACTTTCACACAAAAACATTACACAAAAAAAAGCTGGCTTCATCTGAATTTGCTCTTCAAGTTAGAGTCCTGTTGGCAGTCAATCGAAGCACTGCTTTGCAGTTACGGGTTCATAGAGCAAGTGGAAAACTCTGGTTTTACTCGGCAAAGAGACTTAATTTAATTGACACAATAATTGAATTTCACAAGAGTAACAAATGGAACAGGTATAGAAATGCTGCATGCATTCTGGAAGTTACCTTCATTTCTGGGAAAATTGAAGGTAATGCATAATCTCACAGCTTGTAGGGAATGGGGTGATATATTATAACAAGTAAATATGTACATTTGTTTTGTCATAGTAGAAAAATTTTAAATTGAGTGTTCAAAGAAATAAGAGAGTACAATAAAAAAAATTAAGTGGAGTTACTAGGAAATGTTGACAGTTTGGAACTTGGGATTTATTTCATGATCTCTATATTCTTCCTTCACACTCACATACACACATCCCAGTTTCATCCCACTCCAACCTTGAGCATCCTTGCCCAACCTCTCCACAACCATCATTAGCAGAGTGTTTAACTCTACCTTCTAACCATCTCTCTTTTCTGTGACTACTTGCTGATACATGAGGCTCACTTCTTTATTTTGCTATGACCTACTTAAATGTTTTGATCATTGTCAACTGTTACAATCCAACAACTGCATTTAGAGGGGTCCCTTTATGCTTGATTTGCTGCTACATTTTAATAATAGCTAATTTTACTGAGCAATCATTACATCGTCAGGCACTGTGCTAATCCCTGAAGGCTGAAGTTATCCTATTTACTCTTCACAACAACTCTAAGACATTTGTATGTTTCCTAGATCCATTTTATAATTGAGGGTAGAGATGCTAAGAAACTTGTTTAAAGTTATAGAAATGGTAAACGGCAGAGCTAAGACCAGAATCCAAATCAGTCTTCCCCAAGGCAGAGATACTGTTCTACACTGTTTCTCTAGGTCTTTTCTATGGTGCTTACACAGTTAAGGCCACATTTGAGATGATTTTTAGGTAATATAATCTTTGGATTCAATTAATTAGTATCAATATTATTCTTCCCATCTGTCCACTTTCTGTTTATCTCTCAGCCTCTTAGCCAAATCCCAAAAGCAGTTTTTAAATTCCCTTAGCTAAACCTTGAGATCAGAAACTGTTTAACCCTGTACAGATATTTTCACTTTCGTTGTGCTGAAAGAAAATATATATATAAATAGACAATCTGGAAAATTCGAGCTTTGGAGTATTTGGGGATAAATACCATTACAATAGCTACTTTTTAAAATAAGCTAATCATTTTAGTTTTATATGAAGATTATTGACTTAAGTGTGTTTTTGCCTTATTTTAAATTGGGCACATTAACATAAATACACAGAGCAAAGAGAAGTAAGTAATTTGCATTTTATAAATGTAATTAACATTAATAGGACGTATATACTCTGAAAGTCTGGATGATATAGTTGCATTAATTCTCTTCCCCTGATAGATTTAAGTGATTCTAGAATATATTCCTTTCTAATTAGATTGTTCTAACAAGGATAACTCAGTTTGATGAACATTTAGAGCTCAAAAGAATAGAACTTCTGGAACTTTAACAACATAATGAGATATTTTTTGGCTTTCTGTACATCAAGCTTTCAAAGATATCTTTAAAATTATTCCTACAATACTTGTTTGCTCCTACTTAGAAATTTCATTCTGAATAAAGTGAATTTTTTTTAACACACCAAAGTGCAGCCTGTACCCAAAGAATGACTAAGTAATTGTGTGACTTTTCAGATAGGTTCTATGCTCTTATGTAAGAAAAAAAATCTATTTAAAGAGGAAAAAAAACCCAGTTAGTAATATCTAATTCAATATGAACACTGAGCAGAGTATAACATAAAAAATATACAGTAATTCCTGGGAAATACATGTAATCACCCAAAATGTGTATCTTATTTTGGAATATATTATATTCTTTTATGTTTTAGTTCACTTTTTTTGGTATACTAAGAGGTTTACAGGGTGTTTTGACTTAACACACTATAATCTTTTTATTTATTAATTAAAGTGATTTCCCCCCCTAAGGAACATAGTAGCTGTATCACCAAAGCTTGTAAATCCTCAGATATTAAGGCTTAAGACATGGCTCACTTACATTTTTAAAATGTTATTTACCAAGGAAATTATTCTATAGTGTGCTCAAAAATTGGAATTTTCCAATTCCACTGACCAGAAGATAAGTGTGCCTCTATCTAATTGTCTATAGGGCTATATTTACCCTTCCCCCACTATCTTTATTTATTTTTAAGTTTTCTAGGATAGATATTCATGAAACTTTGCCTACAACCTAACATCAAATTTTCATTGTAGAGATAGTGTAATTCTGCAAATAATGACTTGCAACCAATGAAATAACTTGGAAAACTGACTCCACTTTCCACTTTGGGCAATTTGGAAGAAATAAATACAGTGAGAAATATATTGTATATAAACACATGGTATTTTCATATAAATTGTCTAGAATTCTAGCTCATAAATAAGATGATACTGGCTTAATTATCTTCTTGCTTTCCTGCCTTTTTTTTTTCTTGATTTCTTCTTTCTTATCTTTTCTCCATAATGTTACACAAACCAGTAAAATTTTCCTGGTAATTGTCATGAAAAGCTGCTATCTAGTATTCAAGGGCTGTCCTAACAGATTGAGTGGCTTAAACAACACAAATTCATTCTCTCACAAGACAGAAGTCCAAGATCAAGATGTTAGCTGGTTTGGTTCATTCTGAGACCTCCCCATGAATTACAGATGGCCGTCCTCTTACTTCTCTTCACATGGTCGTTTCTCTGAGGGCTTATGCCCCTGATATCCATAAGTGTGTTCTAATCTCCTCTTCTCATGAAGACAGCTATCAGATTGGATTGGGCCCACCCACTTGATCTCATTTAATCTTTGCTAACTCTTTAAAGGCCCTGTCTCCAAATATCGTCACATTCTAAGATCTAGAGTTGGACCTCAGTGTATGAATTTGCAGGTTGTGTATATGTTTGGGGGGGGGCAGGGTGGGAGAGGGAGACACAATTCACTCCACAGCGTGACTAATTATTTTCTACCAAAGAAACCACTTTCCCTCACTCTAGTACCCTTCCTGATGGGGAGATTATCATTATACACTCCTGCCCTTTGGTCCTTAATATGGTCAATGAAATATAAGAAGAACTTTTGAAAGCTACTTTGTGGCTCACAGGATCTCTCTTCCTTAGGAAATGTTGTGGATAAAGGCTACTGTATCAGTTTGGATCACAGAGGAAAGATGACCTAGAGCCAATCAGCAACTTACTTTCAGTGGATATCTATGATGAGCAAAAAATATTTCTTTGTTGATATAAGCCACTGATATTTGCAGAGATGATTTATTTCTGCCACATGTAGCTTAATCTAAATAATACATATGTACCTACACATCACTAATGTTTTATTAAGGCTTTCATGGTTCCTTATACTCTAAGAGTAAAAATGGAGTCCCTCATTTTGTTTACACGGGCTTTGAAAACAAGAAATCTCAATTATTCTTTCTAAAGATGCCTCAGTATTCAAAACATAGTGTATCAAAATCTAGCCTATTCCTAAACAAATCAGATATATGTGATAGAAAAGGTTAATTCTGATATGACCAGACAATCATATTATAACGTTTTTTGGTTCTGTTGGTGCTGGCACAGTTGAGAGAAAAGACTTGTCTTTCTTTTGTGTTCTTTTACTGGGATATTGTATCATAGGCTTTAGTCAGAAAGAATGAATTCTCAACAAGAATTTACAACAGCAGGAATTTACTGCAGAGATTTCTTTTTTACATGGATGATGGAAGGGCTAGAAAGCCAAACAAGTAATGGTGAGTAGTCTCAGATATTAAGACATACATGAAGCCACTCATCCCTAAGTGGGAGAGATGAAGAGAAAAGTGCAGGAGCCATTTATATCCAAATGAAGCTAAATCTTGGCAGGGTTGTCCATTAGGAGCTAATACCACAAAGACGGGATTAAGAAGGGCATGTATTACATGGAGCACTGGGTGTGGTGCATAACCAATGAATCTTGGAACACGGAAAAAATTAAATTAAATTAAAAAAAAAAAGAAGGCATGATCCCCCACAAGATAGCTGCCTAAGGAGGAGGTAGGGGGGGAAACACCCTAGGTTTGTTTTCTTTTTCCTTTCCTGCTTCACTGCACTGCATCCCTCTCCACTGCTCCCCCCGTTATCGCCCTGCAATGTCCAGCAGTGCCTCCGATTAGCTCTACCCAACTACAGACCTGCTGATACTGTAGCCTGGGAATTGCAGCTTGCAGGAGGAAAAATGAGGAATGGATAGGGGGCTAGTAGGACCAGGATAGCACAAGTAAGGATGAGTGTGTTGGTTTCTTACTCTGATAAAACAGTACATCCTTTATCTGATTTGTTTCAACTTTGTTCCAAGTAAGCTTATCTAAGGTAAGACTGGATTTCTAGTGAAGAGAGACAATTATAGACCTATTCCACAACCACAAAATACCCTCTCTATTATACACCCTATGCCAAATATGGCTGGTTATCTTTGGGAAGTTATCCCAAACCTCTCTGTGGTATACTCTCTCCAGCTGATTCACAAGGCAGAGGCTGGAGAAATCAGGGACCATTGCACATTCTTTCTTTGTTGCCTTTCAACCCAGAGACATTAGCTAAAGAAGGCGCAATGCACTAGGTCCTATTCTAAGTACTTTACATATATTAGCTGCTCTAAATTATTTAATTACTTTGTATATTAACAGCTTTAATATTCTTTAGTGTAGTTAATGCCATCTAACAAGTTAGAAAGAAATGTCTGTACCCCTAATCTATCTGGTTGTATATTACTCAATTTATCTGTAAAACACATTGAGTACTTACCACATGAATGTCTCCCTGCCACCATCTTGGAATTCATTAGGCTGAAGATATATTTGGGGGCATTGGAGGCACAGAGCAGAGGTATCTCAGCCCTATTTGGGTAGAGTGATGAGATGAAGGGCAGTTGGAGTTAGCACCAACTTAAGAAATGCCCACACTTTGAAGTCTCTCCTGACTGACCACCCTTATGGCAATATTAATATGGTGGTTAATATTAGCTGCTATAATATTATTATCCAATATTAGTTCCATCTTATTATTTAAAGAGCTTGTATGCACTAGAAGCTTCTTTATACAGTTCCAGAAGGCAGGATTAGGGCAGGTGAGAGCAAAATCATCATCTTAATTTGTTTTTACATTAAAGATGAAATATTCTGATTTTAAAAGCTACCCCCAAACTGAACACTGGTAGTGGTAGGGGCCCTGCTTCTGGAAGTGTTCAAATGGGAACTGGGTGGTCCTAAGGATATTATAGAGAGTGTACTGAGTAGGATATTTGATGTGATGACTTCACAGATTACTTCAGACACAAATTATGTAAATGTTTAAAGATATGACTTAATAATGATATCTATATGATGTTTTGTCCTTGCATATATGCAAAATATGCAAAAATACAAAAAAAAAGGAGTTGACTCTCTAGTGATAATCCTTTCTTCTCTTCACTGAGTCCTATAATACATTATTAAAAAGACAAAGCTGGGGTGCCTGGGTGGCTCAGTCTGTTAAGTGTCTGATTCTTGGTTTTGGTTCAGGTCATGATCTCAGGATCACGGGATGGAGCCCCTAAGGGGCTCCACAGTTAGTGTGGAGTCTGCTTGAGGATTCTCTCTCTTCTTCTCACTCTGCTCCTTCCCCTACTCACACGTGCTCTCTCTCTCTCTAAAATAACCAAATAATCTTAAAAAAAAAAAAAAAGACAAAACAGTGGCCACCATTTTCTGAACTTCTACTGTGTCCCATGCACTGTGAAAATGGCTTGGTAAATATAATCTTTAATCCTTATAAAAGTTCTGCAAGGTAGGTATTCTTGGAATAGTAAGAATTAGAATGGTTAAGTAACTTACCCAAAGTCACACAATGTATTAGAGAGCTAAAAATTCTACATCGGTCTGACTACAGATTCTGCATTTCATTGTATGAATCTCAGGTTGAGGCATCAACTTTAAAAAAAACGAATCCCTAAATATTTATTGAACATTTGGTACTGGAACAGCACTAAGAATGTATAATGAAGTTTGCTATAAATATAAAATGTGAGTCTTAACTTCAGGCATTGAACTATCCAGTTAGGAAAAGAAGACACTATCAAGTTAAAAAAAAAAAAAATGAGTGCAACAGATAAACCTGAAATCAATTATATATCTATAATATAAAATATATAATGGCCCTTCATAGCAATCAATTAACCAGTTATAACCTTTACTTTTTATTGGGTTTGAAAATCAAGATATGAGAATGTCTAAACATCACCCTTTTTTATGACTGATGGACTATATTAATGATTTTCACTGAAAAGGCCAACAATTGTGCTATAATTTCTTCAGTGACCTGCACATAAATTTGCCCTTTGATTTACAAGTCTAGTCTAGACAACCTGGTATTCTTTGCACTCTCTTCTTCTTTTGTAACGTGTTTGAAATTTTTGTTCAAAATAACCCCAGCCGAGGGCTCCATCAGCTGTTCTGCTCTCTGCTGCTACTATTGTCTTCAATCTCTACTAGGCTGTGTTGTTTCAAGTGGTCTTTCAGTGTGCCATACAGAACTGAATTTTGTGCCATACACAATAAATTTTGAGTCTGAATTCCTTCATAGTATCTGGATGTCATATGGAGGCTATTATTTATCTATCTAGTGACATGGAGCAATGTTTTATTTAACAGATAATCAAATTATATACTGTAGATGAAAGATACCTATGTAACTATGTGATACCTCTAGTCAAGTCTCTAACCTATGGACACATATTGGACCAAAGAATTATTACAAGCAATTCTTAAGCTCATATTCTTGACATAGGAAGAATAAATAATGTGTCATGAACATATATGTCATACTATTTTCATATATACGATGAAGAAAACACTACTTTATTTAAACATTCACTGAACTTATATAGCTTTTATCATTTTCTCCAATCTTGTTTCTGCAACTAAATTATAAACTTGTTTTAATTCAAGTAGAATTAACATTGAGTGTTATATTCATTTCAAGTGTAAATATAATGATTTCACAATTCTATATATTATTCAGTGCTCATCACAAGAGTAATTAATTGCCTTCACCTATTTCACCCACCACCCACCTCCCCTCTGGCAACTTCAGTGTGTTTTCTATAGGTAAGAGTCTGTTTTCTCATTTGTCTCTTTTTAAATTTGTTTGCTTTTTTTGTTTCTTAAAATTCACATGAGTGAAATCATATGGTGTTTTTCTTTCTCTGACTGATTTAGTTCACATAACATAGTACACTCTAGCTTCATCCATGTCATTGAAAATAGAAGATTTCGTTCTTTTTGATGACTGAGTAATATTCCATTGTATTTATACCACTTCTTCTTTATCCATTCATCACTTGATGGATGTTTGGGCTCTTTCCATAATTTAGCTGTTGTTGATAATGCTGCTATAAACATTGGGATGCATGTGTCCCTTTGTTTCAGTATATTTGTATCCTTTGGGAAAATACTTGGTAGTGAAATTGCTGTGTCATAGTGTAGTTCTATTTTTAACTTTTTGAGGAACCTCCATACTGTTTTCCAGAGTGGCTGCACCAGTTTGCATTCCCATCTACAGTATATGAGAGTTCCCCTTTTTATACATCCTTGCCAACATCTGTTGTTTCCTGTCTTAGCCATTCTGACAGGTATGAGGTGATATCTATTGTAGTTTTGATTTGTATTTCCCTGATGATGAGTGATGTTGAGCATCTTTTCATGTGTCTATTAGCTACTTGTATATCTTCCCATTTTTAAATTGGATTTTTTTTGGTACTGAGTTGTATAAGTTCTTTAGATATTTTGGATATTAACCCCTATCAGATACACCATTTAGAAATATCTTCTCCAGTTCAGTAGGTTGGCTTTTGGTTTTGCCAATGATTTTCCTGGCTGTGTAAAAGCTTTTTATTTTGGTATACTTCCAATAGTTTAATTTTGATTTTCTTTCCCTTGCGACATGAGACATATCTAGAAAAATGTTGCAATAGCTGATGTTGAAGAAATCAGTGCCTAGATTTTCTTCTTGGAATTTTGTGGTTTTGGGTCCCACATAGAGATCTTAAATCCACTTTAAGTTTATTTTTGTGTATGGTATAAGAAAGTAATCCAGTTTAATTCTTCTGCAAGTAGCTGTTCAGTTTTCCCAACACCATTTGTTGAAGAGACTGTCTTTTAACACTGAATGTTCTTGTCTCCTTTTTTGTAGATTAATAAATCATAAGTGTGAGTTTATTTCTTCACTCTCCATTCTGTTCCCTTCACCTATGTGTATGTTTTTGTGCCAGTACCATATTGTCTTGATTACTACAAATTTGTGGTATATCTTAAAATCTGGCTTTGTGTTCTTTCTCAAGATTGCTTTGACTATTTGGGGTCATATCTAGTTCCATTGAATTTTAAGATTTTTTTTCTAGTTCTGCAAAAAGTGCTGTTGGTATTTTAATGGAATTGAATTAAGTCTGTAGATTGCTTTGGCTAACATGGGCATTTTAACAACATTCATTCCTCCAGTCCATGAGAATGGAATAGCTTTTCATTTGTTTGTGTCTTGTTCAGTTTCTTTCATCAGTATTTTATAGTTTTTGGAGTAGAGGTCTTTTTACCTCCTTGACTAGTTTACCTTCAGTATTTTATTATTTTTGGTGCAATTGTAAATAAGATTGTTTTCTTAATATCTTAATGTTTTCTTGTCCCTGCTGAGCAGAGAGCCTGGTGCGGGGCTCGATCCCAGGACCCTGAGATCATGACCTGAGCCAAAGACAGAGGTTTTAACCCACTGAGCCACCCAGGTGCCCTCGGTACTATTTTTAATAAAAGTGAGAGTGGACATCTTTGTCTTATTCCTGATCTTAGAGGAAAAACTTTCACTTTTCCACCATTGAGTATGATGTTAACTGTAGGTTTTTCATATATGGCTTTTATTATGTTGAGATATGTTCCTTCTAAACCTACTTTGTTAAAACTTTTAACATGAGTGAATGTTGTATTTTTTCCAATTTTTCTCTGCATCCATTGAAATGATCATATGGTTTCTATTCTTTTGCTATTGTGATGTATCACATTAATTGATTTGTGAATATTGAACTATCCTTGCATCCCTAGAATAAATCACACTTCATCATGGTGAATTATGTTTTTAATGTATTGTTGGATTCAATTTGCTAATATTTTGTTGAGGATTTTTGCATCTATGTTCATCAGATATATTGGCCTATAGATGTTTGGTTTTATTGGGTTTGTTTTTTTTTTTGCTTTTTTTTGTTGTTGTTTGTTTGTTTGTTTGTTTGTTTTTGTTGTTGCTGTTTTTGAAGTGTCTGTATCCAGTTTTGGTATCAGGGTAATGCTGGTCTCATAAAATAAATTTGAAATCTTCTCCTCCTATTTTTGGAACAATTTTTTCAAAGATTTTATTTATTTATTTATTTATTTATTGGGGGGGAAGCGAAGAGAGAGAGGGAGAGAGAGAATCTCAGATAGACTACACACTGAGCACACAACCTGACATGGGGCTCAATCCCATGACCCTAAGATCATGAACTGAGCCAAAATCAAGCATCAGATGCTTAACCAGCTGAGATACCCATGTGACCCTATTTTAGGTCATTTTGAGAAGAAAATGTATTGACTTTTCTTTAAATATTTGGTAGAACTTACCTGTGAAGGTATCTGGTTTTGGACTTTTGTTTTTTGGGAGTTTTAAAATTACCAATTCAATTTTATTGCCAGTAACTGGTCTGTTCAAATTCTGTTTCTTCTTGATTTGGTTTTTGAAGGTTATATGTTTCTAGGAATTTTTTTTTTCTAGATCGTTCAATTTGTTGGCATATAATCCTTTGTATATCTATGGTGTTGGTTGTTATTTCTTTTCTTTCATTTTTGATTTTGTTTATTTGAGTCATCTGTCTTTTTATTTTTTTTTTAATGAGTCTAAGTAAAGGTTTAACAATTTTGTTGATCTTTTCAAAGAACCAGCTCCTGGTTTCATTGATCTGCTCTATTGTTTTTAGTCTCGATTTCATTTATTTCTGCTTGTCTTTATTTATTTTTTTTAATTTATTTTTTAAATTTCATTTCTTTTCAGCATAACAGAATTCATAGTTTTTGCACCACACCCAGTGCTCCATGCAATGCGTGCACTCCATAATACCCACCACCTGGATCCTCCAACCTCCCACCCCCCACCCCTTCAAAACCCTCAGGTTGTTTTTCAGAGTCCATAGTCTCTCATGGTTCATCTTCCCCTCCAATTTCCCTCCACTCTCTTCTCCTCTCCACCTCTCCATGTCCTCCATATTATTTGTTATGCTCTGCAAATAAGTGAACCGTATGATAATTGACTCTCTCTGCTTGACTTATTTCACTCAACATAATCTCTTCCA
>PISX010026344.1:0-24642 GCA_004024625.1 Mellivora capensis | reverse complement strand
CCATACTGTTTTCCAGGGAACTTCAGTTTATAATATATTATGTCATCCAAAAAGTCCAGTGTACAGTCTCTGTTGAATAAATGTGTTTTAAGTAAGAGTGATTTCCTGGAATATCATTTGATAATAAATAGTGAAGAGATAATAAATAGTGAAGAGTGGGGGGC
This sequence comes from Mellivora capensis, assembly GCA_004024625.1. Taxonomy (NCBI): domain Eukaryota; kingdom Metazoa; phylum Chordata; class Mammalia; order Carnivora; family Mustelidae; genus Mellivora; species Mellivora capensis. The sequence goes on along the minus strand of PISX010026344.1, from coordinate 24,478 downwards.
GCCTGGGTGGCTCAGTGGGTTAAAGCCTCTGCCTTCGGCTCAGGTCAGGATCCCAGGGTCCTGGGATTTAGCCCCACATCGGGCTCTCAGCTCAGGGAGCCTGCTTCCTCCTTTCTCTCTGCCTGCCTCTCTGACTACTTCTGATCTCTGTCTGCCAAATAAATAAATAAAATCTTAAAAAAAATCAATAAAAAATAGTGAAGAGTGTCTCATTCTATTTGAAAGATATTATTGATGGCTTGAGCTTTGCTTATGGAGCTGCTGTGGCATTGAATCACTCTTGACCAAATAAAACCCAAACCAACAATAATAATGGGCATTAGTGTTTATTTAGGTTCTGGGCTCAATTCTAAGGCCTTTCCCACATTAACTCTTTTTTTTTTTTCACTTCTTTTCAGCGTAACAGAATTCATAGTTTTACACCACACCCAGTGCTCCATGCAATGCGTGCCCTCCACAATACCCACCACCTGGCTCCCCCAACCTCCCACGCCCCGCCCCTTCAAAACCGTCAGGTTGTTTTTCAGAGTCCATAGTCTCTCATGGTTCATCTCCCCCCCAATTTCCCTCAACTCCCTTCTCCTCTCCACTCCCCATGTCCTCCGTGTTATTTGTTATGCTCCGCAAATAAGTGAAACCATATGATAATTGGCTCTCTCTGCTTGACTTATTTCACTCAGCATAATCTCTTCCAGTCCCATCCATGTTGCTACAAAAGTTGGGTATTCACCCTTTCTGATGGAGGCATAATACTCCCACATTAATTCTGTTTTTAAAACATTTTATTTATTTATTTGACAGGAGAGAGAGAGCACAGGCAGCGGGAGCAGCAGGTGGAGGGAGAGGGAGAAGCAGATTCCCCGTTGAGCAGGGAGCCCGACTCAGGACTCGATCCCAGGACCCTAGGATCATGACCCAAGCCAAAGGCAGTCGCTTAACCGACTGAGCCACCCAGGCCCCCCACCCCTGCCACATTAACTCTTCATCCCTCTTAACAAACATCTGAGGTGCATATTTTTATCTGTCCCATTTTAAAAGGGTAGGAATGAGGCACAGAGAGATCAGTAACTCACTGAGAGGCACAGAGGAGCTGGTGGGCAGGAAGGACTGTCCCCTGTGGGCTGGATCTCCTGGGTCTCCTTCAGTGGGGTCACAGTGGACTCAGAACTCACCTCTTCTTTTTGTGAGGTCAGAGGTCATTTACAAAGACTACAGAACTTTGATGTGCTGAGTGTCTTTTTTTTTTTTTCTAAGTGAGTTCATTACCAGTATGAGCCTTTATAAATCTTTAACTTCTTGCTCTTTAGGGCTGCTTAGTAACTTCCTTTGTAATACAATATTTTACCAATTAAAAGCCCAAATAAAGGCAAGTTCCCAAGTGTGGAGGATTTCTAAATGCAAGGAAGTTGCTCTGGCATTTTCTGGGTGGGGATTTGGTCCCCCCAGGACTGGAGGTGGGGAGTGGTAGGGCATTATCAGAACTCCTACTTTGTTTGTTTTCTCTGTTCTAATGCTTAATCATTTTACAGCATCTAACCATGTGTTACCGGGTCACCATAGCACATGGCTTCTCACTCTGCTAGGTTTAAGGCTGGTGTTTTTCTTAGAATCAGTTAAAATAAAACTTGGATGTCATACCCGTGGCCTGTTTTGGGTAATGCGGTTTAACCACAAGCCTACCTCTGGTATTTGTAACTAATGTTTAGTTTGCTGGTCGTGATCGCTCTGGTGGGTCCCGAACATTCCAAGGTTCTCTCTCTTTGGCAGCAGGATCCCCAGAGCTGCCACACCTAAGTCATAAGTTCCTCTGCTCAAGAAGAATTCACAACTCCACTGTGAATTTTTAGAGTACTGGCCCGACATGCCTCTGCCTTTTTCTTTTTTTCCCCCCTTTCTTGTAGGTTTATCCTTTTGACTGATTACCTGGTTCTTTGGGGAAGGAGTTCTCGTAATAGTAGTGGACGGAAGGGACCCTGTTGGGCTCCAGGAGGTGAGGGGCTGGGGCTGGCGGTGGTTGGGTTTGGGGAGCCCATGCAATGTTTGCAGCCACCCTGTTGGCTAATCTGGACAGAACAATGGAGGGATGTCCTCTCTTCAAGGGTGCCCCACGGCCTCCTTGAGTTACCAAGTCAGCAATTGCCCCTAAAAACTAAGCTTGAGGCAGGTCACCCTTGGTACAATTTGTGTCTGGCTCCCTCGGCAACCACCTCTTGTCTTGTTTCCGGCTTCGTGGCTTATCATTCAGTTTAACTTGGCCTTTCCCCGTGATTGTAGGTCTTGGTGCCAAAGAGATGACAGAAAAGCAATATCCTGTTTCTATCTGTGCAGTCTTTTTTTTTTTAAGATTTTATTTATTTATTTGAGAGAGAGAGAGAGCAGGAACAGGGTGGGAGGGGAGGGGCAGAGGGAGAAGCAGACACCCTGCTGAGCAGGGAGCCTAAGGTGGAGCTCCATCCCAGGACCCTAGGATCATGACCTGAGCCGAAGGCAGACATTTAACACGCTGAGCCCCCCAGATGTCCCGCTCCGTGCAGTCTTATTTAAAGTGCCGAGTAGGTAATTGGGCTCAGTAATTGTGACAGCTTCCTTTGTTTGAAGGACTTGTTGGTTGAATGCATAATCTGTTTCTTCCTGTGATGTTTGAGTGGATCAGTGGATTCATGTCTTGGAGCCGGCAGAGTTTTGTGATCGTCTTCAACTCATTCCCATTCAGACACACTCTTTTGTTTCATAGAAATGAGATGTTCTTTTAAGCGTTATTGGGAGTGAGGCCCATGGAAGGGCAGGCCCCTGTCATTGCCACAGAGGTCTGTCTAACAGAGGACTGGAAGGAGGGGCTGAATCGGGAGAATCCTGTGCTGTGGAGGACCCTGTGGGTGAGGAGGTGGGCTTCATACTGACCAATGAGGCCACCCTGGGAAGTGGGAAGCTGGATCACTAGGAACAGCCAGTTATTTAAGGCAATCCCATCAGGCAAGTAGCCCACGTTTGCCCTGTGTGTCAGCTAGCCTTTGGTTTCTGGCTTCCTGTGTTCCTGACTCCATGTCCTGTTTGCTGCCTTCTCTGTACCAGAAATTCTAATGTCCATGTTACCCAGCCTACAACTTAGACCTACTTCCCAAGATCTCTCTCTGGGTGGTTTTGTTCTAGAAGTTTCTGACTCCACATTGCCCTCCAGACACCAGTAAGCCAGCCTTAACACTCAGTGGAAAGGATGCAGGCCTTTCCCGGATGCTGTGTGCCAGCCAGATGGGAATGAGCTTCTGCTTCAAGAGATGCATCTAGAAAGTTCTGGAAGAACTAAGATATACTGCTTCTCTCTCTACCTGTTGTTGTTCTATGAAGCAATCTGGGGAGAAGAGATGGAAAATGAAATGATAATTTGGGTCTATATATGGGTCTTAGTGGTGCCTTCAGGCCAGGTTTATATTGGGAAGGGAACTATCTTGGTAGATAAGAAGTGAGAATTCTTGCCAGTGTGATGGAGGACTGGCCTCTGTCTGTTGACAACACGGGGTCATGTGTGGAGTGTCCTGGGCGATAGAGCTTTTGCAAATATGGAATTGTTTCATGCCTAGGCTTCCTTTCTCTTCTTTCTGTGCGTTCCTGTCCCTCTCTTCCTGGCAGAGGGAGCTAGAGAGTGGGAGGGGGGTAGCTACCTTAATGGGGCCGGTCAGACCTACATCAGAACCCCAGGGGCCCGCCTGTCCAGTGACTCTCCCAGTGAAGAGATGGGGACAGAGCTCACCACCAACACCCCCTTGCCAGCCAAGAAGATGGGCTTCTCTTTGTGGTCTTCTGGGCAGTTGTCCAGTTGCTCATCAGTCTAATGTTTTACCTCGCTCATGAACATGCTTTCTGCCACAACTTGAGTGCTGTGACCATCATCTCCTAGAGGGCTTTGTGTATGTGTCTCCTGGACCCTGGGTGGCCCCTCACCACCCCAGTAGATACTGTGGGGCTTTTGTGTAGAGGTTTTGTGCCCTCCTGTCTGTCTGTGTCCTGTGATCGGGGACAGGCACCATATTGGAAAGGTTTACAGTGACCAGTCCCAGGCCCACCTGGGATCCTTGTGGGGAGACCTAGATGAAGGAAGCATCCAGATGGCCTAGCTGATAACCCAGTTCATGTAGAAAGGCTGGAGGAAACACCACATGTGGGCAGGGGAGGGTGTTGGGGCCACAAGGTCAATGAGAGCCCTATGTGGGATGACGGAGAGGGGCAGGACCAGCTCAAGGATCTCTAGAGACTGGGTGATCACTGGAGGGGAAAGGAGTTACAGCAGGTGGAGACTTGTTACTCTCCTGATATGCATAATCCTCTTTAGCTCCCTCCTTCAATTTAAGTAAAGTCAGTGCGATTCATTCACAGACCTACTGGAAACATCTCAACCAAAGAGATGGCGTGTGTCTGACCTAACCATGGTAATAGACGCATCACCTTGATTGCTCTCTGTTTCCTCTCCTGTTTTTTGGAAATCATTAAAGATAAGATTATACCTGGCTTTCAAAATTATCATGGCAATACAAAATTCTGTGTCCAGAAATACTACAGAGGATCTTTGTGCCATTGGTTACCGTGTTACTGCACTGAAGTGATCACCTAAGAGGAGAATATGGCTCCTAGTAGTTTCTCTCCAACCCCAACCCAGCTCGGGGAGGTCTGGAGGCATCCACATCTGGTATGTGGATTTTCAGATCTTACAGGTGACTCATCATTCACGGAGAAGGAGAAAAATGAGATCCTCTTGGAGGTACCTCCCAGAGGATGGGTTCCAAACAGTGGATGCCTCAGGCAGGGCAAGCTCTCCAGGGAAAGCCGGCCAGCTGCACTTGTTCACTTTCTAGAGTCTGCCTGTTACTATGAGTGCAGTCCTTTTCAAAGCTCTGTTCTGCTTCCTAAAATACCCTCCCAATCCACTTCCTCTTGAGATGAAGAGAGGCCTGTGGGGTCTGCCTGTCCTGAGAGTAGAGCCAGCATGGGGAGACATGGGAAGAGACCCAGGGAGGAGGGACCACCCACAGAGGCCTTCATCCTCGCAGTGAGGAGGATGGACTGCTCTGGTGTGGAGAGTCCCAGTAAGTGTTTAGACCTGGGGGCTTAGCCACAAGGGCCTTTTCTTTCCTTTTTAAAAAGATGTTATTTATTTATTTGACAGAAGATTACAAGTAGGCAGAGAGGCAGGCAGAGAGAGAGAGGGGGGAGCAGGCTCCCCAATGAGCAGAGAGCCTGATGCGGAGCTTGATCCCAGGACCCTGAGATCATGACCTGAGCCGAAGGCAGAGGCTTTAACCCACTAAGCCACCCAGGTGCCCCCACAAGGGCCTTTTCAAATGGAAACTAACTCTGTAGCTTTACTCTTTGTTAGACTCTGAATCTGAGGTGTATGTCTCATGTTAAGTCTTGTTGGTTTTCAGACTAATACAAATAATTGGTTCTATCCACAGTGACTCTTACATCCGTGAGATGAAACAAGCTTATTAGTATTTTTAGAATAGGCATGATGAAACCCAAGAATAATGCCAAGCATAGTGTGAGGAAGATGAGGGTTTGAGTCACACATTATGCAGTTGGGGAAATCACTTGGCCTCTCTGTTCTTTGGTTTCTCCACTTGTCAAATAGTGGGTAACAAGATGTTGTGAGAGTGAACCGAGGTGTTCTATGTAATAAAGCGTTTATCACAGTGTCTCGTTGATAGTAAGTACTGAGGAAATGTCAGCTATTACTAGAGTTGAGGCAGAGGAGTACTGAGGGAGACAGGTCTGGGCTGCCCCTCCAGTTGTGTTACTGTGGACATATGATGGAAACTGGCCAAGTCTCAGTTTCTCCATCTGTCAAAAGGGATAATTTTAGTTCTCCCTCCATGAAAGCATAGTCATGAGAGCTACACCTGGTCATGTTTGGGGAGAGTGCTTTAATGAAATGCAAGCCCTTTGGGGTGTAAGGTGTGGGGTAGTTTTATATCTTCCCCGGGGCTGCGTACGGTGCTCTACATTTTCAGATAAATCACACGAGCTCCTAAGTTTGCCTTTGGTTGGTTTCTCTGCTGTAAATGTTGTCCCAGCCACACAAGCCCTTCTTGGAGTAGTTGTTTTGAGTGTGTGTCTTGAGGACCTCCCTGGGGTCCTTGTGGTGGGTGACACAGGGAGCACAGTCTTTGTAATAAGCTCCTAGAGATGAGTGACACGAGGATGATTTTGCAGAGGTTTTTAGGACTGTCACCAGCAGTGTGGCTGGGGGAGGGAAGTGTGGAGTGGGCAGACTGCAGGTTTGAATTTGAATGAAGCCTGTTCGGAGCGGTGCGTTTTTACTGCTGAACAGTGATCCTGGGCCACATCCGCAGGTAAGGGGGGCTCCGGGTGAAACAGAATGTGACCGTGACACTCTGCATCATCACTAGGAAATTTCATCAGTGTCCACATTCTTGTCACCGTGCATCTGAAATAAGGACAGAATGTCAAAGTTTAGGTTGATTTGGGTGAAAGGAAGGTAGAGAAACCACAGCTTCTCCCTTTGGAAGTAATGGTCAGATTTAAATTTAGAAGTAAGTGATTGTGTTTGTGTGTGTGTGTGTGTGTGTGTGTATTTTAGGTGAAATCAAGTGGCTCTGTCTTCAGAATCACAACTCTTTTAATTACATTTTTTTTTAGAGAGAGAGAGAAAGAGCACATGCAGGAGGGGGAGGGGCAGAGGGAGAGAGAGAACCTTAAGCAGGCTCCACACCCAGTGCGGACCTGACACGGGGCTTGATCTCATGACCCTGAGATCATGACTTGTTCCGAAATCAAAAGAGTCTGGCACTTAACATACTGAGCCACCCAGGTGTCCCCAGAATTGAAATTTTTATTCCCTCTATTTTCATCTATTTGCCAGGAAGTGGCTGGCTGCTTCCAGCAAGGCTGCGTTTTTAGGAGAGATTCTGGGTATGCTTTGCCTAGCCTGCCACGCACCCGAGCTCCTCCTTGGCACAATGGTTATTTGTGCTTTGGGGGGTGGCGTTGCCAGTGGGCCTTTTCCTTCCTTTCTGCTCTGAGATTCAGGTTGTCCTGAGAGGAGGCATTTTAAAAGTACAGCAGAACATTTGAAAAATCTTGTCTTGAATACTTAACTGTGAATGAACATCGTTCTTTTCCGCCATCCTAGCTTTTCCCTTTTCGTTCGGTTCCTGTTTCCCCAGGTGTAGCCTACTTCCCAAGTTACAAAATGGTTTCTGGCATGGTAGTGGTTTTCTTGCTTATACCTTAATTAGGAAAAATGTCACATATGAACCTAGCTGTCTTGTTTCCGGACATAAGAAGATGCTTTGTCCTTCGCCTTAATTGCAGCACGCTGGAGAGCTGAGCCATTGAGGTTGGCTTGGGTCCGTGTGAGCCATCTTTCTGACAAACAGAGCACGCTTGGAGTGTATCTTTGTTAAGATCTTTCATTAATGTGACTTGATTTATTTTGGATTTGGAGCTATGACAGGTTTTCTTTTTCATTGCTTCTCTAATTTAAGACTTGAAATAAAATTACTCTGTGCAGTAAATGGTTTGCAATATGTTTACCCCTTTCTTATTCTTCTCCCATAGCAGTTGCTTGATAAAGTGAGAAATACGATTCTGGGGTAGAATATGAATTAGTTTTTTAGAAGTGCTATGTCTGATCTGGGTTGTACCACTAACAGGCCTGTGTGCAAATGATATTAAAGAAAAAGAAAGCTTGGCTTTGTTACTTGACTGAATTCAGCCACATTCACCAAATCAATTGGTGTGTATAGATCTTTAGGTTATGGTCTACAACAAAATAATCTTAGAATGGTGGCTGGAGGTGCACACTGTCCGTCCAGATCTGCTGGGTTTGAATCTGGCTCTATCAACTCCAAGCTGGTGCCTTGCTCCAACTATAAAATAGAAATAATACAGGTGTGTACCTACCTTACAGGGTCACTGTGATGAGTAAATGAGATGATATGGTCTGCATATAGTGCAGAGTATAGTACCTTTCACAAAGTAAGCACAATATAATTGTAGAACTCCATAAATACTCACTTAAAGCATAAATATTTGGCTGGTTTGTGGATTATAGCTTTCCTGATTACTGTTATACCTTAGACTTTTCACTTTTGAAAGGGAGTGATTTTTTTTTTAATATGAGCTATCTTGGACTGTTAGCAAGCCATTGTGGCTAATGTTAGTTATAAATTTCAGTTGACTTTTCTGTAGTACAGTTAGCCTGAAAATTATAAAAAGGAAAATGAGTTGGGGAAAATGGGTTTATAAATCCAACTGTAGCTCTCCACCTTGATGGAAAAGAAATAGAATGGGAATAAAATTTTGCATTTTGTTTTAAGAATTCAGGCAAGTTCGGGGTGCCTGGGTGGCTCAGTGGGTTAAGCCTCTGCCTTCGGCTCGGGTCATGATCCCGGGGTCCTGGGATCAAGCCCCGCATCAGGCTCTCTGCTCAGTGGGGAGCCTGCTTCCCCCTCTTTCTCTGCCTGCCTCTCTGCCTACTTGTGATCTCTGTCTGTCAAATAAATAAAATCTTTAAAAAAAAAAAGAATTCAGGCAAGTTCATTGGTCAGAAAAGTGCTCCCACATGTCGTGCTGTAGAGTTGTTACAGACCTAACTGTCTAACATCTGAGTGTGGGTTTCTACCTGAATCATCAGACTGGGGAATTTCTTGAAATGAGTAAGTACAGCATGAAAAGTTTCAGTGGTTTCTATCAAATTCATATTGAGGCAAACATTTATAAGCCTCTCAATTTAATTCAATGTAACTTTATTTCTTAAGCCTATTTATTGTCAACATCTTAGCAAAGGCGAAGAGATGTGCTGTGGTGTGATGCTTACCTTTTGACTCTTCACACATTTCTCTCATTTTGAGTGGTCCTTTTTGACGTCAGGGGAGTGATTCTTCGAGCTTTCGAAGAAGAGGAGTTGTCAGAATTTGACAACCTAAATCGGGTAGGTTAAATATAATTTTCTCTTTTGATCTAGATGGACTCAGAAGTTAATATCTGTGCTCTCCAGGAACTAATTTGCAGGGATGGTGTCATGTCAGAGTGCTGTGAACACCACACCTGGTGCACAGGTGTCCCAGGTAGCATGTGGCGTGTGATGCTCATCGCTGGGCCTGTTCCAGTGTCGAGCTGCGGGGGCTTGTGCGTGGAGTGGGGGAGCTGTCTCACTCACTGGCTCCGCCTCTTGCTCAGGGGCAAGTCTGACTTCTGTTGGGTGAGCACTTCCTGTCCTCTTCTGGTGAATGTGGATGCCTGGCCCTTTGTCCCCTCCCCTGCCTCATTCCCCTTGTGACCACAGGGTGTGATTTACCACATCTTGCGTTTGGGTGACATCCACTTGACCCGTGTTTTTTTGTTGTTGTTGTTGTTGTTGTTTTCTTTCTTTCTTTCTTTTTTTTTTTTTTACTATTTTGAGGAAATCTTTTTTTTTAAGATTTTATTTATTTATTTGATGGAGACACAGCGAGAGAGGGAACACCAGCAGAGAGTGGGAGAGGGAGAAGCAGGCTTCCTGCTGAGTGGGGAGCCCGATATAGGGCTTGACCTCAGGACTCTGGGATTATGACCTGAGCCAAAGGCAGATGCTTAACGACCGAGCCACCCAGGTGCCTCTTGACCCATGGTTTGAGCTTTTTTTCTGCCCGAGATGTGGCTAACAGACCCTCGTTTTGTGTGGGACCCTCCACTTCTGGTTTAGGTCTGTTTTCTCCACTGGAAAGAAGGGCTCCTTCGGAGTAGCCATGGCCCCGGTTTCTTCACCGTTGTGTCTTGGAGCGCACACAGTGACTCACACGCGGCAGGTGCCCCAGAGGATGGGTGACTGAGTTAATGGATGGATGACTTTATACCTTTGGCCCAGTTGAGAGACCAGTGAGCAGGAAGTCATGGTCCTCACTCCCCCACCAGGGCTGGAATGGCCGCTTCCCCTTTCATACACTTGATTCCTTGTCTGGGCAGCCAGCAGCTTCTCTCGCTGACCGTGCCACCTGTGGTTGGGTCTCGGCTGTCACCCTGTGCTGCAGGCCTGTCCCCTTTCCATTGCAGCTTATTATTACCCCTTCCTAATTTCTAGTGCTTGTGTTTTTCATGCCCATGCCTCTCAGTGCAGCTGGGGTGTTATTTAATGTAACTGGGCCTTTTTTTTTTTTAATGTAACTTCTTTCTGTGTCACTTTCTTTGTGTAGGAAATGGCAGCAGTGATGCCTCCTGTCGCATAGGCTCTGGGGGGATGCAGAGAGTGGCTGCCTGGGAAAGGGCCTGTGGTAGTCTGTCCCGGTCCCTGAGTCACCCACCCTATCCCATCCACCCGCACAGCTGCCCCTGCTGAGGCCCAGGCCATCTCCCCCATACTCTTGGCCTTGTCAGCCACCTCATGCTTTCCCGACTTTGTTCAGCATGCCAGGGGGACCCTCCTCACAGCATCTATTGGAATCTTCTAGCGACAGTCCACTGTCTCCCTAGCACTCAGATCAGCGTCTGACGAAAAACGCACACCAGTGAACACTTGTTAGTTGGAAGACTGTGAGCTGGCCTCGCCCCGTACTGGGGGCTCCAGGCTGCTGCATGGTGGCTCTCCAGCCTCCTGCCTGTGACAGGAACCGAAAGATCATTTATCATTCCAGCAACTGGAGACAAGTCAGCTCGCTGTGTCAGTCCAGATAGGTTAGGAGTGACCCCAAATTTTCCCGGCTAAAAATAATAACATCGTATTTCCCACTCAAACTGTGTAGCCAGTGTTGACCCCTGTGGGGGTTCTGCTCCTCAATGTTACTCAGGGACCCAGACCCATGAGACTGCATCTAGAAACATGCTTCTGTAATTAGCAGGCCGGGGAGAGGGCCCTGAGAGACACCCATTGGCTCCAAAAGCTTCCACCAGGAAGGACACCCATTGTTCCCACCACCTAGTTCATTGGCCAAAGCCAGTCTTACTCTACATCTAACCTTAGAGTGACCAGCCAAGCCTGAAGGAGCCACTAGGATACTTGTGACCAGAGAGAGAGATTTTGCTGACAAAGAGAGTGTTTCCTAATTGTTATTGTCACTCTTCAAAAGGACTGTTCCATGCCACATCTCCTTCCTCATTCAAAATAATTCAGTCTGTGGGAAAGGGCATGAATCCCAGGAAGCTTCACAAATGGAATTTTCCTTCAGGACTGTCTTCCAAAGCGCTGAGGAACGAGGAACTCATCCACTTCGAAGGAAATAACTATCTGTCTGAAGAGAAAATATCCTAAGTAATCTAGAGCTGGGCCTCCAAGGAGAGTGATTTACATGAAAAGTCCCTCAGTTGACTCATTATTTTATTGGGCTTTTGCTGAGACCTTTCCTGTGTTCAGGTTTTATATGGCCTTTAATCCACCGTAAGAAGCATAAACAAGCCTCTGGGGACTGGCCCCTCTGGGCTCAGCCCTGAGCTGGGAGCTGGGGTTCTAAGGTTATGTGGTAGAATGGCTAATAAAATGATGTCAGCCTGAGGGAAGAAGCAGCAAAAGAAGTATGCCAGAGAATAAGCGAAGGAGAGAGCAGATAGGGGAGGGCCTCCCCCAGAAGACTCTCCAAGGCTGAAAAATCAGCTCGCCTGAGGTGGAGAGGAGGTGCGTGGTCCAGAGACGGTTCCAGGCCATAGGGCAGCAGAAGAGGGTTCATACAGTGAGAACTTTGCGGGCCAAGTAAGGGAGTCAGTATTTTAAGTTTGGTTAGAAGCTACAGACACGGTGGAATGAGGTGGTCAGTTCGTAATTTTATTTTTTTACTATTACAAAAGTGTATTGAACAGAAACGTTCAATATGAGAATGTACACAACCTGATTTTTATATCCTAGAAAAAAAGGTGCTGTGGAGGGGGACGCACAGAAAGAGTGGTTGTCGCAGGGTGAATATGGCTGTCACCTGTGCTCCCGCCAAGGCTCTGTCCTCCCCCCCCACCATTCCCACATAATCCCGTCGCCTCATCCCCACACGGTTATCCGTCAAAAGAATCACAAAGGGACCAGATCCCCTTGGTACTCCTTGGCCGCGTCTGCCACCATTTAATTGTGACCATAACTTCTGGCCCATAATTTTTTTCATCTCAGGAGAGGAGTTTTGCTTACACTGTCTGCTCAGCGAGCTTAAAGATGCCTCGAAACAAAATGTCCTGAATTTTTAAATTTAGCTTATGCTGGATTTGTTCATTACTTTTTACATGCCTTACTTCTTGGTATGATTTACATTTCCACAACTAATTACTTTCTGTTTTAAACCTCAAGTTCTATTTTACACCGAATACCCACATTTAAATCTGATCATTTCCAGTATTTTTTTTTTCACTCACACAGAAAATTTAGCCATGTGAGAAAACTGAAGTGGAACGTTCTACTGTAACATAGACTCAGTCACAGCAGAGAGAGAGAGAGAGAGAGAGAGAGAGAGAGATCTGTTTATTCTCAGGGCTTGTTTGTTTCATTAGGTGATTGCTACAATTCATCATCTTGTCAAAATTTAACTTTGAACATATGGATTTAAAGCGTGAAGGGTTTCTACTTTAGAACAGACAGATCTGCTTCTGGTTTTGTAGTTGTGGTCAGATACTCTTTTCACTCAAATCTTTCTTCTTTTGGTAATAGCTTAATCCTATGGTCACACAAATGTTTATGCAACACATTCGCAAACTTTTAGTTTTGTTCCTAAATGACTTGACAGCAGATTAGAATTTTGAAAAGCGCCGTGTGGCTGCTGTGTGGGGAATGGCAAGTGGCAGAGGTTGAGAGGAGTGAAGAGCTGGAGGGGTTTGGAGGGGGACCAAGAAGATGTTAGCGGTGGGGATGGGGCGGGGTGTGCCAATGGGGTGTTCTTTGAAGGTAGGATGGATGGGGCTTGCCAGTGGGTGGGCGTGATGTCCAGCAGGAAGGCGACAGTGGTCCTTTGCTCAGGACACGCTGCCCAGGTGGGCAGTGCACCTGGGAGATGGGAATGGAAATCAGAAGCTTGGCTGGTCATGAACAGAACAAAGGGAGCCACCTTCCCTTTGTTTAATACTTAATTTATCCTCTGTTCACCCACGAAATTCCCACTCCTTTGTGTTCATTTTTCTGGATGTAATTGAAATCAATCCTTGAGGTTCTGTGCAATCCCTTTTCCCCAAAAGTGCCAGGTGCAGAGCCATACGTTTCCAGTGTTTTGTGTTCACTCCCCATCCTCCTATATTTCTTTCTGTTGACACAGCGCCCACTCAGACAGTGGACCTAATGCAATAGAGAAGATTTGCAGTGTTCTTTGATGATATAATTGACATCCTCATGCCATTTTTCATGGTCACAGTTATTGGATTTGAGGGGGACTCTGGTCTCTTGATTGGATAAGGAAGACACCTGGGTGTCCCTGAGTGAATCTGGCAACAGTTCTAGTCTCCTCATGGAGGGTTAGGAAAATACCGGAGTCTCATCTGTAATATATTACTACACCATCTTGTATGACAGAGGGATTTCTGGCGACAGCTAAGTTCATCATGTTGATATCGATTGTTTTAACTTCTCTTTTTTAAAAATTTTTAATTTATTTTTTAAATTTCTTTTCAGTGTTCCAGAATTCATTGTTTTATGCACCACACCCAGTGCTCCATGCAATCCGTGCCCTCCACAATACCCACCACCAGGCTCACCCAACCCCCCACCCTCCTCCCCTCCAAAACCCTCAGATTGTTTCTCAGAGTCCACAGTCTCTCATGGTTCTTCTCCCCCTCCGATTTCCCCCAACTCTCTTCTCCTCTCCATCTCCCCGTGTTTTAACTTCTCTTGCAGTGGGAACATTTTCTGACTTCACATTCTAGGCTACTCTCATTCAGAACCTTTAAAACCTTCCTTCAGAGCAATTTCGAATGTTTCATTTTCCCCGCACAACTCTGGATGGAGTTTGAAAGCCATAGACACCTTAACATCAACAACCACAGCTTGGAACTGTAATTCTGGCTGACTCGACTCTACTGTCTCTTTCAGCTACCACCTCCCTAGTGGGGTTGAATTGAATCACACCAATCTGGTCTGGGTTGTCGTCCACCCCCTCCCAGACAAGAACACATCCAGGAAGCTACAGGAAGGGGAAGGCCAAGAGGGTCCCTATTCAGCAAGGCTTTTAGCTGGACCTTAGTTTCCCATTTCATTTGCATGCTAAAGAAGGAAGAAAGATGGTTTGGGTTCAAACCACCTGTAGATCAAGCTGCCTGACCCAGGACAAATCCTGTCACGTCTCCAAGTCTCATTTGTAATATAGCACCTGCTGCAAGGGTCGAGATGAGCCATAATTAAACTCTTGATGGTAAAAGTTATTGGCACAGAGCCTGGCACAGTGGTACTAACAAGTAGGAACTATTATTATTTTGAAAATATAATACCCACTTTGGTACTTCTTGACCAGCCCTAGGACCGTGCTTTGTGATAATTTGGGTTTTACACAAGTTTCTTAAAGAAAATATACACAGTGGCTCTAAGTCACTCATTTGTAGCTGATTTATGGCTCGAGACTTTGTCTTTTTATTATTAATCGATGGACATAATAGTCTCTGCTCTGGGACTGATTTGCTGAATCTTAGAGGGTGTAGACAGGTGGTACTAAGCAGTCATCTGGATGGAGGCCAGGAACCCTGAACAACCACTAATAAAACTTACATTTTGAGCTCTGCCAACAAAGGCATTGCTCAGGTGTGTTAAGGAATTTGGATCAGGACTCCTCTTTCTCTGGCCTGGGTCTGCTCTTGACTTCCTCAGACTGATGGTAGTTCTCGCTGGTGCAGCACACAGAATAAGGCAGACACTGTGTGAGGCACAGGACATACTACTTAATCCTTGGGACAGCCCAGTGAGGACAGTTCTATTCTTACTTAGTCCCATTTTATGGATGAGGAAATAGAGGCGCAGAGAGGTTTAGGTCACATGATGAGTGATGGGCGGGGCTTGGAGCAAGTCCCTGGTCTGCTCAGCTGCAAGTTGGCATTCTGGAAGTACTATTCCCGGTCGAAGGCAAAAGTGATGTTGGGTTTGCATTCATTGAGAGCAGATATTTCATGAGGGGACAACAATGTGTAAGGAGTTGCCTGACGCCCACGGGAAAGGACCCAGTTACATATGGTCCCCAGCGTTGCTGGGACTTCATCTTGAAGGACAAAAAGGAGGCAGCCAGACTTTTTTTTGTGGAGATTCTGGCTTGGGGCTCGCTCCTCACTCTTACCACTCTGCCTGGACACACTGTAAATTCACAATGACGAACTAGAGGCAGGCGCCGAGTGCAGCAGCCAGCCCAGGCTGGCTGCTCTCCTGTTCCCTGAGATGCCAGAGGTAGCTACGTTCCGCAGGCCCCGCCTCGGCCTTCTAGTTTCCCATAGAGAAAACGGGGACAGTTGGAGGGCCCTCCCAGTGCCCCACGGGCTCATGTGCCCACACACATTGATCACTTCCTAGTGCGGCGGATGAGCTGTCTCCAGCCCAAGAAGGACCCTCCCTTCTTCAGGGGACTCCACCCTTCTGGCCTACTCAGGGATATTGTTCTGGTAACTTTTCCTCACTTTCCTGCTTCGTTCATTCCCCGCGGAGTATAAACATGCTATTATTTCTTCATCCCTAAAAAAAAGTCTAGAATCCTTTCTTGACCCCACTTCCTCCTGTTAGCTAACAACCCTGTCCTTCTCTTCAAAACAACTTGAGACAGTTTTCTGCGCAGCGGCCCCCCTCTTTTGCAGGGGATACCTGCCAAGACCACTCGTGGATGCCTCCAGTTGTGCCTGACTCCAAACCCTGCATATACTGTGTTTTTCCCCTCTGTGTTCCTACCCGTGATAAAGTTTAATTAATAAATTAGACACAGTCACAGGTTAGCACAATAACTAGTAATGAAATAGAATGGTTACACCAATATATTGAAATAAAAGTTTGCGAAGGTGGTGTCTCTCTCTCCCTCTCTCTCATGATATCTTATTCTTACTGCACTGCATTCAGCCTGCTTCTTGTGCAGTGTGATGGTGTAATGGTGTGACCCTGCATGATGAGATGAGGGGAATGACCTAAACCTTGTGATATAGTGCTAGGCTGCTCTGGAGCTTCTGCTGCTTGGTCAGAAGGAGGATCGTCTGCTTCCAGACCAACTTTGACCACAGGTATTTGAAGCTGGAGATGGTGGGTGGGATGGCTGCTTTCTTGAACACCAAACCCAGTCCCAGTCTCCCACTGTGTCTGGAACTGACTCTGGGATTCCGCCCCAGCCCTGCTCCGAAGCTGCTTTGTTGAGTAACCGTGACTTCCGTGTTGCTCAACCCAATGGCCCAGTCTTGGTCCTTGTCTTACTTTCAGAGTTTGGCACAGGTGATCTCATTCCTTCCTCCTTAAGGCATGTTCCTCTTCTGGCTTCCCAGGCACCAAACTATTTGCAGTCACTTTGCTGGTTCTCACACTTCTAATTTTACCCACTGGAGGCCTCAGTGATTAGCCCTCAGCCTTATGACAGTAGCCAAGTTATGGAAGCAGTCCATGTCCATCGATAAGATGAATGGATAAAGAAGATGTATTTATATACAATGGAATATTACTTGGCCACAAAAAAGAATGAAATCTTGCCATTTGCCATGGACCCAGAGGGTATTATTCCAAGTGAAATAAATCAGAGAAAGAGAAATACCCTGGGATTTCCCTTGTATGTGGAATCTAAAAAAAACAAGACAAATGAACAATAATGTAAAACAAAAGAGACTCATAGATACAGAGAACAATCTAGTAGTTACCAGAACAAGGTGGGGATGGGGAGCAGATGAATGAAATAAGAAAGGGAGCAGAAGCTATAAACTTACAGTTATAAAATAAATAAATAAGGTACAGGGATACAATGTAGAGCATATAGGAATATAGTTAGTAATATGTAATAACTTTGTATGGTGAGGGAGGATAGCTACATTTACCATGGAGGTCACTTTGTAATGAATATACATGTTGAGTCACTGTATTCTATACTGGAAACTAATATGATATTGTACATCAACTACACTTTGGTAAAAAAAATTAATCAAGAAAATTGCTTGGTGGTAGATATTTGCTGTTCTTTAGCATCTCAATGAGTAAAGGGGGAAGTCTGCTCACTGAAGTACTCACGCACATTGAATGTAGTTATTGACAAGAAATTTATGGGTGAGATGGAGCCAGTTCATAAATATAGTAATTGATCCAAGAGGCTGTCTCATTGTCTCTCGATCAATGAAGGCAAGAGTTATAAAAAGAATATATTTCTACCTTCCCTTGCATTTTCTTTACTAACACAGTTAGAGAAGTTTCTATTTATAGCCCTTTCTTATGTAAACCTGCACAACCATTTTATCTCCAGTTCTGGGTCAATTTCAAGAAGAAATTAAGTATGTAACCTATGTGTGAGGGTTACAAAACAAGACATAGTCCCTACCCTCGAGGACCTCTTACTGTGGTGGTGGAGACAACAGATATATACATCTTGATGGGTTTTAGGGTTTTAATGTGCTAGGAATCATGATGAAATGTAATGTGCCAGTGACTACAGAGCTGTGGGAGGCCAGAGGACAGGAGATCCAGGTCCTAAGAGGACAGGAGATCTAGACCCAGATTGGGTCATGGGCAGTGGTCAGCCCTAATGACCTTCACCCCATCTTTTGATGTGCACTGGGTATCGAGGTTGGAAGGCCCGAGATCCTTCAGCCTGATCCCTGTCTGGGCTGAAGAACCCGTCTCCATGGGTGGAGGGATGGGATTCTCCTGGTCTGTGTTACAGAGGCCAACTAAGAACTGTACTCCTGGTAGACCTTCACTTTCTAAATAAGAGCATCTCCAAGGCCTTCCAAAGGGAATCATCACAATATACCATCATTATGCCTGCCGAACTACTAGCTGGGCTGCTTGGAACAGCCTAGAGGTTGGCAAGGATTTATGGTCATTTGGGGTAACCGGGTAATCATAAATCTTCTACCCTGCTTGCCTTTATGACAACTGAATTAGCTTGCAAGTGCAAAGAGCCTTTGGGACTTGGGATAAATCACGTGATCAGTCACTCAACAGACAATTATGGAGTGCCCGCTAGGTGTGAGGCCTTCTGTCTTCTCTCTCTCATTGATGTCAGAAGTTAGCAGACTGGCAGGGCATCAGATTCTTAAATCTAATTTCTGTTCCAGGGACCTTTTGATTTTTGGGTTTTTGTTTTGTTTTGTTTTGTGTTTTTTTAATTTGCAAGGTTGTTGTGAAGTTGTCTTCAATCCAAATTATTCCTCGCCTGGAAGAAACTAAATAAGGATTTGGGGAAAGATTTGACCATGTCACACCTCTTTCTGGGAATAAAAACATAGATTGGAGTAAGGCATTTGCACCTTTGTTATCTGCCACCGCTTTTTTCCTTTGACAAGGAGATCTGTAGCTCGATCAGTCCGTTTATGGAAATTAAAAATAAAACATGGCATCCCTTTCTTTCTGTGCATTTGCCATTACTCGTGTGCTAAAATGAGTGTCTGTTCCAGTAGCAAAAGTGACAGATGCATATGAGGTAACAACTTGCTGTCTTAGTTGAAGCTTACTTTGTGATGAATCAGAATAACAGAATTGGCCTTTTTGGAAGGACTGGAATTGTATTTTGTGCTACTTGCCTGGAATCAAAGGTGAAACTCTCATAATCAAGGATGACAGCATTTTGGAAGACAGATGAGAGTTTCTAGGTATAAGGAAGGTCTGGACGCTTTTTCTTTCTCTCCCCGTCCCTTCACATAAATGTGACCTCCCACCTGCCCACAGACTGAGGCTCAAACTTCTGCCCCTGGCTTCCCCCTTTTGGTTCCCAGACCCATAACCTTAAGGCGGGGGACACTCAAATCTCCACCCCGTGTTCACAAGGATTATCTCCTGAACTTGAATTCCTCAGGCCTCAGACAGATAGAGGAGCAGGGGAGTATTTTCTTGGGGAGGAAAAAGTCAGAAGAGCCCAGTGTAAGAGGCTCAGCTCTGACCTGTTGAGTTCAAGAAGAACGTGCTACAGATCCAGTGCAGGTGAAGGCTGACCTTCTAGTTGCTGGTGTTTGTCTAGGAAGTGATGCCGTGTACCCCCTTCCACCAGTAGCCACTCCCAGAAGGACCACACCCGTGGATCTCTGGCTCTGGGGGGCTCTGGGCTCATGTGGGGAAGGCACCGAGTTTGAACTGAATTGAATGTTTGCTGCTTGCCCGGGGTCTGGATGATTGGGGAGATGGGTGCGGGTGGCCCCAGAGTTAAAAGATTGCTTTATGGAGGACACGCATTGCATGGAGCACTGGGTGTGGTGTAAAACTATGAATTCTGTTACGCTGAAAAGAAATAAAAAAAAAAAAAGATTGCTTTATAGGATTGGCAAATTGCTGATTTCCAGACTGTTATGGCATGTCTGGTGGTGGGTATGCAAGTGGTTGAAGCATTGCTTTCCAGGGTGGAAACAATCTGGTTATGACATCTGTCCCCCTGTCACCATAGGCTGTGAGGAGGAGGACTGGCTTCAGGGTTTTGTGTGTGGCCTGGCTACCCAACGTCAGAAGACCTCCCTCCGCAGGGACAGGAGGGCTGCTCCTCCCAGGAGGTGTGTAGAGGGCTCAGTTCCCTTGCCAGAGCTTTATTTTTCCTCGGCATTCCCCCTGATCTCGCCTCATCCTGTGTTGAAGACCAGTACAATGAAAAACGCTGTGGAGGATGGGTTTTTTGACTCACTTTCAAAATGGAGCCCCCGGCAGGAGCTGAGGGACACTCAGGTGAGCCCAGCAGTGCCATCTGTTCACGGAGGGTCTAGGAGAAGCAGAGAGGAGCAGCAACTGAGCAACAGTGGCCTTGAGCAGGAGTCGGTCCTTGTGTGGCCCCTGATTGAGTAGGACGGAGCAGCCGCTTCTCGCTTGTGTGACTGAGCTTTGCTTCCACAGCCAAACCACGTGCCATAGTGTTCTTCTGTGTAGCTGCCATTCCATTTGCCTTTGTCTTGCTCCCCAAATGTCAGGTGGGGGTCTCATGTCTCGTTCATGGTGGAATCCTCAGCACCCAGCCCATCGAGGTAGAACGAAGGTTCTAGACGGGGAGTGGAGACCCTGTGTGAGGAGTGGGTCTTCCTTTTTGTTGCCCTTCTCTGGTGTGGAATGTCTTCCCTTTCTGTAAAGACACTTAACCTTTCTGAAGCAAACTAATTGGACTGTGAATCCTCTCTGGCTCCCGTTACCTGTGTAGACGCTGGGGTCGAGTGGCTCTTGGGGGGGTGGGTGGTGCCCAGGGGTCTGCGTTTTCACGTGGGGCTTCTGAGGCAGGTGTTCTGCGGGTCAGGACTTGAGAAGGAGTGCTTCCTGCTTCTCGCCGAGGAGTGCTCTGGAAATAAGCTCTTCAAGTGGGGAGTCAACAATCCAAGAAGGAGCTCTGACTCATTTCCACTGCTTTGATCACACACCCGGAATTTTCCACACCTTTGATTTCTTGTGTACTGTGCCATCGAGTCCCGTGGGGACCTTTGCCACACTCTTCAAGTACACTCTAACTATTCAGTGGCATGGCTGAAACCTGTTGACATTTAAAAAATTGAGTACTTTTGTAGAAGAGCAGTCACAGAATAAATTACTAGACATACAATTAAAAATCAGTTAAGTTTCCAAAGCACCAGATCTTAAATAAACTCTATTTTAGCCCCAGGAGACTGGCAATATATCATAGCCACTTCTCAAGATGTCAGGGTCCTAATTACTTGCTTCTGTGGAACAACTGGCCTTTTCCCTGCTCCCTTATAATCTTGAATCTTTCTCTGTCCAAGACTTAGGTTTCCCTTGGCACCCTAGGGTAGCTCTTGTCCAGTTCCCATTCCCATATACTACCTGCTGACCGGCAGGTAGTATAGACTAGTACAGACACTGGTCCCTTGCCCGCACCCCGGCTGTCTGTCCCATTGGATCATATTCTCTGGTGTGGACGTGGGCTTTTCTGCGACAGCCCCAGGGAAGAGCAGTGCTTACACCGACCATCTCCACCATGTTTGTAACGCGTGAGGCTCAGGTCTCTAGCTGGAGGTTTAGCACATTCTCTGGACATGGTTAGTTATTTCCCAAACTTGCCCTAGAACCCTGAGTCTGTTTGTGTGTATTTCACAAAGGGTGTGTCCCATGGAAACTTGGAATCACCTCCCAGGTTCCAGATTGGTGAGTGCCTGGGCTATTTCTGATGTGTTGGAGTGTCCAGGAGCCGTGATAGTGAGGCAGTCCCTGGAGGGCCCTCTGGCTGCCATCCAGCACTCTGGAAAGGGCTCTGCCATTCTCGTGCTGCTCCCACAGTCACTGAAATCAGCAGGGACAAATCTTTTGCTCAGCACGCTGCATTCTGAAAGGTGGAGAACACACATGTTGGCATCAAATCATGCAGATTGGGGTCAGCTTCTCTGAGTTTGAAACCAAGCCCTCAGCCCCGAGTCAAGATACTCAAAACATTTCTGGGAAACTGTGGCGAGGATAAGACCTAACTCAGTGGATTGTTCAGTCTTTAATTCAAGAAGTGATTAGCAAGGGCTTCCCATGTGCCAGGCTCCATGCAAGGCACTGCTCTGGGGACTTACAGTTTAGGGAGGGACACCAACAGATGTAAAACTTTACCTGTGTGGTACCTGCGTCAAAGAAGTGTGTGGTCTTAGGAATACAGTTTCAGGGGTGGGGAGGTTGACCTTGGCACAAGCGAGACCAAGGAAGTTCCACACAAGGAAGTGACTGCTGACTTCAGCTAATGAGAAGAGCATACCACACACTCATGTGCAAAGGCCCTGTGGAGGCCTCAGTGGGGAGCATGTTGAGGGATCAGGGATGGGGCAGGGTTGAGGGTAAGGGGCAGGCACCTGACACGCCACGGAAACCATGCTAGGAATTTTTATTTTAAGACTGATGGGAAGCCACCGAAAGGCCTTTGGCAGGGCAGTGCCAGATTCGTGTTCTTAAAAAGTTGCTACCCTGGCTACAGAGTGGAGACTGGACTGATAGAGAGATGAGACTGGATATGTGGCAGCCATTGGGAGAAACTGATAATAATTCAGGCAAGAGATGATTTAGTACCAGATGTCGGGTAATGGAGGAGGTGAAAGTACAGGTTCAGGAGCCATTTAAGCCAAGAACAGATAGACTTGGTGATGGATTAGATGAGGGGAATGGAGGGGCAGGTGGGGTCTGGGGCCACGCTTCCTAGAACAATGACCTCACCTAGGCAGAGTAGCACTTATTACGGGGAAATGACCATGGCAGTTTGTGAAGCAGCGTTCCATTTGGTCTCTTTATTTCACACAGAAGTGCTGGTAAGTCACTTTCTTTGGCTGGCCTTTCTTTCGGAGACTAGACTTTGACCAAAGTTGGGTGCGCCCAGTGTGCCCAGGGACCTGCCCTCTGATCCCACTGTGGTCCCTGGAGCAAGAGCTCCTCTAGCCCCTTCCCTCCCCTGCCATGTGAGGGAGGTAATGGAAGGAACTTCCGGCAAGTTCTCCTCCTCAGGCAGAATGTCCCAGTGGGTGGCCCTGAGCTCTCACCTCTACCCTAGAAGGTACCGAGCTTCAGGAAAGTACCCCCATGCACTCTCTTGGCATTCCCTCTCCTCCCACTGCTTCCACTGTTGCTAAATCTAGCATTAGTCTGGTGTATTTATTACAACAGATGAGCCAGTATTGATACTTTTTTTTTTTTTGGTGGGCAGCAAAGCAAGTGTTTATTGAGTGATAGCAAAGTGAGAGTACAGAGCTCCCAAGGAGGGAAGGGACGTGAGGGGGTTGCCACCAGAGTTTCTAAGTCCAGGGGTTTTTGTGGGCTTGTTGGCGGGCTGTTTCCATCTGATTACCACCCCCTGCACCTGTCATCCAATTGGGGTTTTGTCACCAATCTATAATATGGGAAAGGGTGGAGGGCTCCTTCCAGGGTAGTGACAAATCCTTGTAAAGATTGTTTCCCCTTAGGGCGGGACCAGGGCAACCCCTTACCCCTGCCTGCCTGCCTGCCTTCCACTTAAAAAGGATTTTGATACAATTTTCTCAGCCACTCTCCAGAGTTTTCATGGGGGCTCACTCTGTGTTGTACCTTCTATGGGCTTGACCCTAAGGACATTTATCCACCATTACAGTGTCATACACTCTCACTGCCCTTAACTGTCCTGTGCCCCACCCGTCCATCCCTCCTTTCCCCTCAAGCCTTTGGCAACCGCTGATCTTTCCACTGTCTCCATAGTTTTGCCTTTTTCCAGAATGTCGTATGGTTGGAATCCTCTGGCATGGAGCCTTTCCCGGTTGGCTTCTTTCTCTTAGCGATAGGTATACAAGGTATATAAGGTTCCTCCGTGTCTTTTCTGTGACCTGAGGGCTCATATCACCCACAGTCTGCCACACTGTAAGTGCGCTGTGCCTGCCAGTCTGTACCTGGAAGTCTCCAGATGGGAATCACAATTTCTTTTCGGTGTCTGGCATCTCTTCCACATGGCAGCTCGACGTCTTCTCAGGCTTACTCTTCTGTGGACCTGTCAACCCTGAACACATGTAGCCATAGCAGATGTGCAGCTTTCCCAAGATAGGAGATGGGAAAATGTCCGCATTCAATATTCTGTGTTCCCGTAATCTCAACACCCTGGTCACCCGGTTTCCCATTGGAACGCCTGAGTCACGAGCAGTGTGGTGACAGGTTTGAAAGTGCAGGAGGACTGCCTTCTAAGAACTGAGCTGTAACAGATGTTTGCCTTTGTGACACCCTGGGTCTGAGTGTTTCTATCCTGAAGAGTTCTGCTGGGCCCTTAAGCGTAGGAATGACTCATCATCCATCCGAAGACAGTCTCGGCCATATGACTAAAGGGAAGAGAAGCAGGACATAGCCAAGTGTGACTTCTTAGGGACAGGCTGCATGCCCATTGCCTCTTGTTCCCCGTGGGTGACACCTGCCCTCTCTTCTGGGACAGTCCTCTATTCTCTCCCCATGTCCTTAGCTGTTGCTTGCGGCCCCACAGCAACTCGAGCTCATGGCCCCACTGTCTTGTCCATGCTCTTGACCCACCTGATCTTCTGTCTTCTGCTTGACGTGCTTCTGAGTGTGTGTGTCCACCAGCCCACTCCATGCTGGCCTGGGAGCTTGCATGTGGTGCTCCTGGTGATGCAGGTGCCGCGGTGGGGGGCTGGGGACCTAGAGGCGTCCCCCTGCTGTGAGTCAGCACAGGGGACAGTGGCCGTCTTATCAGTGCAGCCAGAATCTTCGGGACATCCATTCTGCCATGGCTGAGAAGGCCGTTCTCGCCGTCCCTGCGAACTGCCTTAGCTCTCCCTTATTGTCAAATACCTGCTTAGGAACACAACCTCCGATTTTTGTCTGGTCACTTTGGCATTGTTCATGACCAGTTGTGCATGGTTTTTTTTTTCTTTTCAGCGTAACAGAATTCATAGTTTTACACCACACCCAGTGATCCATGCAATGCGTGCCCTCCATAATACCCACCACCAGGCTCCCCCAACC
>PISX010026343.1:0-24653 GCA_004024625.1 Mellivora capensis | reverse complement strand
CTCAGCCTCAGAA
The DNA here is from genome assembly GCA_004024625.1 of Mellivora capensis. NCBI lineage: Eukaryota > Metazoa > Chordata > Mammalia > Carnivora > Mustelidae > Mellivora > Mellivora capensis. Next base: position 24,640 of record PISX010026343.1, on the reverse strand, counting down.
TTAATTACTTTCTTTCCTTTTCCTTTCCTTTCCTTTCCCCCTTCCCTTTCCTTTCCTTTTTTAGATTTTATTTATTTGAGAGAGTGAGCAAGAGAGAGCACAAGATGGGGGGATAGGCAGAGGGAGAAGCAGAATCCCTGCCCGAGCGGGGAACCGGAACCCTGGGATGATGACCTGAGCCGAAGGCAGAAGCTTAACCAACTGAGCCACCCGGGCAGCCCCAGAATTTTTTTTTTTTTAATTTTTTAAAAATTTCAAAAGATTTTATTTATTTATTTGACAGATTACAAGTAAGCAAGAGAGGCAGGCAGGGAGAGAGAGGAGGAAGCAGGCTCTCCGCAGAGTAGAGAGCCTGATGTGGGGCTGGATCCCAGGACCCTGGGATCATGACCTGAGCCGAAAGCAGAGGCTTTAACCCACTGAGCCACCCAGGTGCCCCTTAAAGTACTTCTTAAATATTGTATTTGTTACTGATTTCCAGTAGAATTTTCCTGATGATTTTCTTTTGAGTGATCTTAGGTGTTTGGAATGTGGGTTTGCTGGATTCTATAATGTATCGTTAGGGAAATATTTTTCTTGATATTTTGGAGCAGGAAGGGGTTTTGGTTCCCATGAATTGGCCACTTGTGTCATCTTTCTGCTATTGGTGATTCTGAATAGGAGATCTAGCACCTCTGCAAATATGAGGACCTATCTTGTTGAAGATTATGGCTTCAGGAAGCCCCTGGTTGGCTCAGATACTTTATGCGTTGGGTGTAGAGTAAAAAAAAAAAAAGCCTTTTTTTGGGGGGAGGCTTGGGGGGTGACTCAAATCCAATTGATCTATTCTCCCAGAGCCTGTTGAAGTAATCCTGGGGTGAATTCCCATAGTTTTGTTGGCTTTGTTTTGACTTCATTTATTGGTCCATCAGTAATGGCAGCACTGTGTTCAATGTATATGTTCTATCATCCCATTGACTCCCAACCCAAATACCACGGCGTTAGGTATTATCCCCATTTTACAGATGAGAAAGTTGAAGCTGAGAGGTGGAGATTTGCCCAGGGTCGTGCAGCTGGTAGAGCTAAAATTTGAACCTGGGTATGCCTGGGTTGTAGCCATTGTATTATTCTGCTGGGGCAGCCTCTGAACTTTTAGACACCAGCTTTTCAATCCATGGCTTCTGAAAATAGAAGAGAGGAAGAGGAAATAAAAATGCGTAGTATGTAATGACCTGCAGACTGGATTTAGTTGAGTAACCCAGGCTAGCTTGTTAAGGGATGTGTGGAATGCTGTGATGTTCTTTTGTTGTTATCGATGTTATTTGTTCAAATTCCTTTTGAGAATGCACATTTGTTTTGAAACCAAACCTGTCTTTCTTGCCTACATTTCAGTCAGAACTAAGACATGGTCCGTTTTACTATATGAAGCAGCCACTCACCACAGACCCTGTTGATGTTGTACCGCAGGATGGACGGAATGATTTCTACTGCTGGGTTTGTCACCGGGAAGGCCAAGTCCTTTGCTGTGAGCTCTGTCCCCGGGTTTATCACGCTAAGTGTCTGAGACTGACATCGGAACCAGAGGGGGACTGGTTTTGTCCTGAATGTGAGGTTAGTTCTTGACGAATGAATGCGTTATCTGCTCCGTTTCCTTTCCTTTCTCTTTCTTCCTCTCATTTTAAATTTTTCGGCTAATCCAGATTCAGGGGGAAAAAAAAAAGGCATTTCTTGCCCTCCACTTGCTCTATCCTGGTCACCCCCCTTTTGGGACCAGCTTTGGCGGGGGCCTGAGCGTTGCCGCGCTCACAAAGGCCGTTGCACTGAGTGTTGGTTTTCTTTCTTCCTGGGTCTTTGGATCACTCTGGGATCTGCAGCCTTCTCTGATTCTGCTGTAATGAACATTTCAGAAGTCCGCTTAAGAGCTGTTAACCGTTCACGTGTTCTGAAAAGATCGCATGCTGGTTTTCCTCTTGGATGTTGTCTCCTGCTTGCATCCTTGAATCATCGGCGGGAGCTGGGGCTGAGAAGACCCGCTTGGGTTGGTTGCTTCATGTGGTCATCATCGGATGCTTGATTCATGCTACAACTGTTTCTCGAGGGCCTGTGAGGCGCTGGGCATCCGGCAGTGAACAGAAAGGGGCACGCGTGACCTGCTATTCAGGAGAAGAGGACCAAAACCAAATAAAATGAATTGGAGAGGAAGAATTGGGAGTAAGGCATGGGGAGGGTGTTTCTGTGTCAAGTGATGAAGAGGCCCAGGGCGGCCTCATGAAGACTTGAGAAGCGCGCTCTGCCGCCTTCCAGCGAGGAGGCTGCAGGCACACGGCCCGAGCAGAACCATACCGGCTTGGTGAAGAACATGTGTCTTTTGTAGGAAAGCCTAAACGTTTTCCTTTATTAAAACAATTATTTCCGTTTCCCCAATTCTGAGGTATCTTCCATTCTTGGCAACTTCCAGTGACGACGCTTTTTCAAGATGCTGCAAATGATGTCATTTGCACAGTCCTTTAATGCGGACTGTCACTTGGATTCGAAGGTCTGTTAGAACTTGATCTCACACAAGGAAGCTTTCTGTGTGTGAAATGGAACGTTCTCCCTGATGTCTTTCGTGTGGAAAAGAAGCAGGCTATAGGATGGTGTCTGTGGTGCTGCTTTTGTGTTGGGAAAGGAGAAAAATAAGAAGTGTGTGAAAAGGAGACATCACATCGATATGATGACATTTTAATGGTGTTCTGCCCCTAAAATTGAGGAAGATGGCCGCTAGTGCTCTGGGATACTCGAGACGGAGAGATGCGTAGGCGCCCCTTTGCTCAGCGATGCCCTTCGGCGGCGGAGCTCCACCTGATTCCCCTACAGTTAGTGTGGGCCATGGAACCTTCCTCCGTTTCCTTTTGTCTTGATCCACCTTTCCCATTTGTTGAGTAATTTTGCAGAAATGATAGTGGCTTTTGCTGTTGCAAGTACAGCTCTTGAGGGTTGTGGCGGGAACAGTAGGGATTTATTTTCCTGTATAGAAAGAGCCCAGAGGCAGGGCCAGGCCAGAGTTTGTGCACAGCCAGACCCTTTCTGTTTCATTGTGGAGGTGATCTGTGTCCCCTCCCACACCCTTTGGCCATAAGGTAGCTGCTGGGGTTTTTAATCACTTGTGCCTAGACAAAAATCCCTCCAGGAGGAGGAGTGTTTTTCTTTACAACCCTTTTTTATCAAGCAGAAGGACCTTGCCCTACAGCCTTCAGCCGATTCTGCCCTTGGCCTCTTTGGTCAGCATTGGACCTCTCTTCATGCAAAAAAGTCTCAAAAATGCCTGTCTGGCAATTTCAGTCTATTTCGTGGGAATGGGGCACTACCGGCCCGGAGGAAAGGGGTCAGGGATGGAGCAGAGGTAAAAGTGTTTGCCATGGATAGCTACCTAGAAGCGAACAGCAGTTCAGACATACAGGTGTTCCATGTCTAAGGTTTAGGGCCCCAAATGTCTTCCAAGGGTGCATTGGCCGTGCAGGCACCTGGCTAGCTGTCTCAGGCTCGGGTAGCTAAGCAGTTAGGGACGTGTGTCATGTACTGTTTTCAGCCTCTGAGCAACTCCTGTGTTGCCTTTTTCCTCGACAACCAACCAGACACATCTGAAAGTTCTTTTTGGAGGATCCAGGGCTATGAAGGATGGAAACTAAATCAAGATTAATTGGAGAAAACTTCTCTCAGCTCTCCCTACACAGATGGTTAAAGAGTGTTTCCTGACATCATCAGGCTTTGCTATTTTGGTGTTGCTACATAAGGAGTCTGAAGCTCTGGGATATGGTAGCAGATTGACATAGTGGAGTCTGGTTTCAGACATTTCTCTGGGCCTCTTCTTTGATGGGAATTTCCCTTTCAGAATGACATTTATTTCCCATGGAGACAGACAGCTAGACTATGCATCTTGTGTCATTTGCCAGAATGTCCCGAGTGGGTTCACATCCGTGGTGACAGCATGAAGTCACATTTATATTTAGTTCCCTACCATCCCTTGGATTCTTTCTGCAGGGAAGACAGACTCTCCTTTTCCATCAGTGATGTCACTGAGTTAATGCCTTGTCAGTTTCCTGAAAGGTAGCCCAGAATGCTGAGAGGATCAAGTTAAGTGACTGATTAATTGTGTGCAGAGATCACCCTAAAACCTTTAGTGGTCTTTTCCTTTCACATCTCAATCTTGAAACCCACAGCTGTAATCATGACGATTTTTCAGGTCCCTGCCCACCTCCTCCTTTCTCAGGTCATGTCATCTTCATGAGCCAAAAGCACTTCCAAATAAGGTCATCATCTGTGGATTACTGTGTGTCTTCATTTTTATCCACTGACCCAATGTATGATCAGCCGGATTGGAGTCTTTTTCAAGCGAAACAACTAGTCTCGTTCAGATGGAAAAGAATTTTTATTATGAGCTTGTTTGAAAAGTAGGAGGAAAGGGAACTTTGTACAGGGATAGTAACTTTTTTCTAACTGAAATTTGTGATTTTGACTTGTAGAAGATTACAGTAGCAGAATGCATCGAGACTCAGAGTAAAGCCATGACCATGCTCACCATTGAACAGTTATCCTACCTGCTCAAGTTTGCCATTCAGAAAATGAAACAGCCAGGGGTAAGAAGAAAGTTCCTCTTGGTATAAGCATAAATGGAAAATAGTGACTTTTGTTCTTCTCTGTTAACATTCTTGTTCTGAGTAGTCCTTGCTTTCCAGACACCTGTGCATAGTCTTTGGGTCTTCTTATGTGCCCAGCTCAAATACCTAAAAATTAAATATAAAGTACAATGACATTCAGTTAATTCTCTGTAGCGAGCCCTGCATCTTCCCGACAAGTTTAATTGGGGAATGACATGCAGTAGAAAGTTGGCGGGGATTTAAAATTCTGATTGGTCGTGAAGTGAAACCTCATACCCAGACCCCGTTGGCTAAGGAGCTCCTGTGCTGCTTCCCTCGGGAGTTAGGAAATTCCATTTCAATGAGACAGTGGAGTACAAACCGTTTTGTTGGTAATCAAAGTCTGGCGATGGAACCTCCAAGTGCAGTTTGACCAGTGAGAGTCCCATAAAGGGTGAGATTTGGTTCCTTCCTTCAATTTTGAAATAGGATTTGATGGACAGCTTTTGCCTCTGGAAATCCAGATGAGAAAGTAAGGCTGCCACGTTCAGTTTGCAGCTCTGGTTCCTAGTGGTTACCCGCCCCAGAGTCCCGGGCACATCACAGTCATGGTGGTTTTAGGTGTTTTTGGTGACCTTTTTTAGGAGGATGACCATAAAATGCCTCATTCTTAAAAAGAGTATAGTGTGGCCATATAATCAACATGTTATGGCATTCTTTGGGCAGACCAGTCTAGAGAAACTTTAAGGGTAGGGTTTTCCCTTTCCGACTTGCACAGAGGCACCATATGAGCTAGTGGTGACCCTTTGTTAAACTCTCCAGAGTCTGCTTTCTATGTCAAGGGAATATGCAGCCCTGTAGAACCTCCAGGGTATTGAGTAGACCCTGGCTTAATTTCTTAAGAAATGCAAAACCAAAAAACAAAAAACAAGCTTTTGTTTAGAGATTATATTCTGAAATTTGATACCATGAAAAAAATTCAGAGCATGCCAATTGGGTGTTGCTAAATTGGGAATCTATTTGTAACAAAATCTCCGTCAATGGAAGCAGAAGCATGGATAGCCTCAGTTTGGAAAGAAAAACAACTTTTTTTTTAAACTGTAGTTTTTTTTTTTATATTGAGTGACAAGGAATTACTTCCTGCTTTTCCATAGGCTCAATTATTTCTGCTGAGGACTGTTGCAAAAAAAGAACAGATTCATGTAGGGTTGTCAACACTGTAGACTTAAAAACCAAAGAGAAAAATCGAAGAAGGCCTTAATTTCTCACATAAATTGTTTGATATAAAATCAATCGGGCCAGAAAGTTGCCGATGATATTGAAGCATCTTTGTAACTTGCAGTGGCCACACACTCCTTCTGGGTAAAAGAGGGCTCCAGTGAAAACAAGTGGTAGCCCTTTCAGATGCCTTGCTTGGCTGTCATTTGGTGTTTTTTTTTTTTTTTTAAAGATTTTATTCATTTAATTGACAGAGATCACAAGTAGGCAGAGAGGCAGGCAGAGAGAGGGGAAGGGAAGCAGGCTCCCCGCCAAGCAGAGAGCCCGATGCGGGGCTCGATCCCAGGACCCTGAGATCATGACCTGAGCTGAAGGCAGAGGCTTTAACCCACTGAGCCACCCAGGCGCCCTCATTTGGTGTTTAATTAAATATTTTAGATAGTGATTGATTTATTGATTGATTTTGAGATTTATTCTTAAGTAATCTCTACACCCAATGTGAGATCGAGAGTCGCACGCTCTACCTAATGAGCCAGCCAAGTGCCCCAAGTACAAATCTTGCAGATGTTTAAATATTGATAAGTAAAAACCATCCATCAACAAACTGGGCCTTGCACTTTGAGCTGATTCATGCAAGCATGGTGCAAAGTGAAAAATTTTGACATGGTCTCTGTGTTGAAGGTAATTGGCTTCTCGAAGGAGGAGCAAAAATCTCACTTGTCTGAATTTTCCCCCCAAGTGTAAAATATCTGTTGGCACTTAAGGGGGACCTTATTAAGTGTGTTATCTCTGGGTATGGCCACGTTTTACTGTCCATTTGTTTTGGTTATGGTTGTTTGCAGAATATGGATAAGCCTTGTATTCAGAGTTCAGGTCTAAGTAGCTGATGGTGTGTTGTTCTTATCGATCTTAATAGAACAGAACTGGAACTGCTACTTGGATATATTTTGAAAATAATACAAATAACGAAGTAGGACCCTTCCCTCCCCATGATTATTGATAAGCAGGCAGAACTAGAAGCTGAACCAGCTTAGTATTCCCCAAGGTCATTCTTTGTGGAAACCACTAGAATTGTATTGTTTGAAAAGTTGTCTCCATTTTGAAAGAACTTTGTTACTATTAATGCTTTGTTTTCTACAGTAATGATGAGTTTGTGTGTGTGTGTGTGTGTGTGTGTGTGTGTGTGTCCATCTTTTCTTTTATAGACAGATGCATTCCAGAAGCCTGTTCCCTTAGAACAGCATCCTGACTATGCGGAATACATCTTCCATCCTATGGACCTTTGTACATTGGAAAAGGTTGGCCTCCATCAGAGAACCTCGCCATTGTAGCCACAGTTACCGAGATGACTAAAGACCCTCTCTCACTTCTTGGGCCCCATCTCAAGTTAGATGGTTTCTCTGCCTTTCCTCCATACCCTTTTCATTTGGATGGAAGAACTCTTGATCCCTTAACTTCTGTAACATTCTTCCAAGGATTGTAATGGAGTGTTGAATTCCACTGATTAGCTCCAAATATTACTCCTGCTGCTCATTGTCTGAAAATTGACCTGAAAAAGTCACACTTCTACAAATCAGTGATTTGACTGATTTGAGCTTTACCTCCTCTTTTCTTTCTCTCAGAGGTGCTAATGAGGGCAGCAGGAAGGAGAAAAGAGAAAATTAAGTGTTTGGGAAACCTTCAGATTGCTGATAAAGATGTGGCTTCCTAGAACTTACTCTACTGTTATGGATATATCTTTAATGCCTGAAGGTGCTTTTAACAGTTCAGGCTACAATCCCATCCTGAAAATTACACTTGGAACACGTTAGATTGTGCATATCACCCTGGTGCTAATTTTCAAATTTTTGGCATGAAACACACGGGTAATGAAAAGCATGGATGAGGAGAACACCTTATATTGTCTTTTTTGCTGGCCCCCAAATGCTGAATGAAACCTGCTTTGAAAAATTGCACACACCCTCATGGTTTTCAAGAAAAGAAGGCATTCAAAAAAGAAAGGGTTGGAATCCTAGTTTCACAAATTAATAGCGTTGGAACTTTGCACGAGTTCCTCGGCATTCCCACACCTCAATATCCTTGTCTGTAACGTGATGGTAGTAAGTGTGTCATTGCATTCTTAGTCACAAGGCTTCTGTGAGGCTGTTACAATGAATAAAAACCATGTCAGTTATTAAAATATCCTGGTTTCTTGAAAGGGGTTGCTTGAGAAATGACAGCTGCTGTAAGAGGAAACAATTCAGGTTAGCGATGAATTCAGTGACTTCATTTTTATGGAGTTCTAGATCTCAAATAAAATAGCATCTTGGGAAATGGGTAAAAGCATTAATTAATTTGGCAAATGACTGCTAAGAAAATGATGTGGGAACGCAGGTGTTAAGTGGCTGTGGCTTGTACAAACTGACGGGTTGTATGCTCCTTGGCTTCTCTCCCCAGAACGCTAAAAAGAAAATGTATGGATGCACAGAGGCTTTCCTGGCTGATGCGAAATGGATTTTGCACAACTGCATCATTTACAATGGAGGTGGGTGGCTTAGGTTGCTGCTAAGAAAGACAGTGTTCATGCCGTGTGTGTTGCTCGGTCTCCCACCCTTCCTAAAAAAATCGTGTTCTTTTTTTCATGAGCCAGGGCCAAAAGCTGAGAATATTTGTATAGATCACTAATATGTGCGAATAGGGGATGGTGACTCTGTGCATTTTAAGGGATGAGCTGGTTTCCATAGTGGCTTGTGGGTATAGGAGATTGCTTTTTTAGAATCTTTGTTTTAATGGATGAATAATTACCTAGAATAAAATGCATAGATTTTGAGAGTACATTCTCTGAATTTGACAGACGTGTAACCATCTCAAATAGAACTACAGCCTCAGATAAAATCTAGAATATTTCCATCACTCTATTCTAGTCCCACTTGTTCTTTACCAGTAAACCCACCCTCCTTGGTTTTTTCTGTCCCTATAAGTAGTTTTACATCTTCTAGAATTTCATATAAATGGAGTCGTAGTGCATTCTTGACTAATTGCATGCAGTGTAATTTTTTTTTGGGATTCATGCATGTTGTGTGGATCCGTCATTTTATTGTTTTTTATTACCGTGAGTGGTTTTTCACTGTATCAATATACAATTTATTTAGCTTTTCCGTTTGTGGATTTTGAAGGAGGGTTGGGCTTTTTTTCAGCTTTGGGCTGTTGGGAATAAAGCCACTGTGAACATTATTGCGCAAGTCTTTGTGTGGACATACATTTTCATTTCTCATGGGTAAAGCCTTAGGAGTGGCAGCGCTGGCTCATTGGCTAGGTTTCTGTTTAAATTTACAAGACATTTTGGTAAACTTTGTGCAAAGTGGTTGTACCATTTTCTACTCTTCTGGCCATGCATAGGAGAGTCTTAGTTGCTCTACATCCTTGTCAACACTTGGTGTTGTCTGTTTATTTAAGCCATCCTTGGAAGCTTGAACTGTTAGGTCATGTGGTGTTCATTTGCCATTCCCTTAGGATTCATGGTATTGTGTATCTTTTCATGTGCTTATTAATCATTTGTATATCTCTTTTGGTAAAATAAGTATTCAGGTCTTTTGTGTTTTTATTATTGCATTCTTAGAAGTTCTTTGTATTCTGGATAAAGTTGCGTCAGTTGGATTTTTGTGGGTTGAGCCTTCTGGACAGAATGGACGAGGATTCCCATTAAAATCCTTTCTCAAGGCACTTTTCACCCTACCTTCTCCCATAGTCCTCTCTGTGTATCTTCTGGTCAGGTAGCTTGTTCAGTGTCCTTCTCCATTCTGTTCCTCTTATTCCCTGTTAGAACGCTCTCCCTTGATGACTTTTTCTTATCCTTCAGTGTCAGTCTGTTAGTCCTCTGAGGAGCCTTCCCTTATGGACCGAGACCATACACGGTGCTCTTGTTAGGAGATCTCACAGTACCAGTACTTGCCCATGGTAGCATTTATCACACTTCCTGGATGGTGGTAATTTAATTTGTTTGAGTTCCTTACCAGGATGTTAAGTTTTTTGTTGTTGTTGTTGTTGTTTTTTTGGTTGTAAGATCTTGAAGAGCACAGCCCTATCTACTTCCTGTATGGCCCTAGTGTTGATTGTTAGCTGATGTGTAAGGGAAGAGGTTGTGTGGGTGGCTGTCTGCTCAAAGCACAGGGTCTGCATTATTAGCTCAGTAGTGGGGCCTGCGGTGTGGGGAGGGGAAAAAGAGGCACATGGTTTAGAATTCATGTAAGCAGTATTAAATATATAGAAAGGCTGATAAGGTCACATAAACAAGTGAATGAGATTAGGTGGCAGAAAAACAGCAGCATGAGCCAGGATGGCCATTGGGTGAGGGGAGAACTAGAGACTGAAGAACTAGGGGTGTGGACTGCTACCTGGTCTGAAGGGCTCACCCCTGGACACCCCAGTGGTTTTTGGATACAGAATTTTAGATCTTCTGAGTTTTCAAATCAAGCCGGAAATCAAGGGATGGATGTGTGTGTGTTTGTGTGTAAAATTTTTTTGCCAAGAAATTGACAATGCGTGGAAAGCATGGCGTGTTGGCTGTCTTATCTTCCTTGTCTTGGCTATCCGGAGTTAGCTCTGGGGCCAGGTTTTCAACTCATTAGCTAAGTAGTCTCGGGTAAGCAACAACTCTTGAGCTTTGGCTTAATCATTAATGAAATGGGAACATTCTTACCTGCTTCCTAGCATGGGTTCTTGAGGAGTTAATAAGAACATGTATTTTGAAGCATGCAGCACAGCAGAGCTACTCAATTATTTTCCTTCTCCTGTTACCCTTCATGGGTTGGAGTCTGGAACAATGGGTGAATGAGGCTCCTTTCCACTAATTGGGACCTTTTAAATGTGAAAGTATTTTCCAATTATTAACCTGTGAGCTCAGTTTCAGAGATGATTTGGAGGCACCAAAGATAGGTCAGTGTTGAGGGGAGAAGTCACATAATTTGAACCAATATCAGGAGCCAGAATCTTCTGGTTTTTAGCCTTCGAAGCTTAATCCTGGGGGAAAGCAAGTTGAAAGGTTAGTGGAAGTATAATCCCATGGTTGGGTGTTAATAATCTTGTTTCCATTTGAATTAATCATATTTTCTTATCCCCTTAGGAAATCACAAATTGACGCAGATAGCAAAAGTAGTCATCAAAATCTGTGAGCATGAGGTATGTGTTTCTCACCGTCCAATTTTTAAAAAAAAGATTTTATTTATTTGACAGACAGAGATCACAAGAGGCAGAGAGGCAGGCAGAGAGAGAGAGGGAAGCAGGCTCCCTGCTGAGCAGAGGGCCCAATGCGGGGCTCGCTCCCAGGACTCTGGGATCATGACCTGAGCCGAAGGCAGGGGCTTTAACCCACTGAGCCACCCAGGTGCCCCAAGCCTAGGCTTTTAATCAGTAGGTTGCCCTGAGGTAGAATTTATTGAACCCAGATACTCTGTATCTGGCTTTTCTGATTCTACCTATTGGCAGTACATTGCCACTGTGTGGGCTCCAAAGCCAGGGCTGTCCTCGACCTGATTCACCCAAGACCCTTGGAATAGCGCACAAATTGAGTAGAGGAGGAACTATATGTCATCATTCATTCATTCATGTATTCTTCTGTTCTTTTATGCACTCATTTACTCACTGACCTTTAAGTTAGTCAATTATAGTTATAACATTACAGTTACAATTTATTGAGCATCTGCTGTGCGTCTGGCACTTCTGTGATGTAGGAATAAAGAGGAAAACAAGTCTGATGATGGGACAGTGTTAGCAACACGCAGAGCAGTGGTGAACCACCTCTGCTTGGGCCTTGCCACTTTGCTGCAGTGAGACCTTGGGCAGGTGTCCTGACTTTCTGGGGCTTCCTTTTCCCCACCTGTCACGTGGGGGTAACAGCAGTCTTCCCTTCAAAGGGGGCTGTGAGGAATTTGTGGATTGGTACCTGTAGAACCCTTTGGCGATCCCGACAGATCTCTGACCAGTGTTAACTCGTGTGCTGATGACGGTGTCCCTTGAAGTGCCTTACCTTTATGTCCTGTAATTGTTAGAATGCGTTTGGTAGCGATTCCTCGCACCCCCATTCTGTCCGTGAGGAAATGGGAAGGGAAAGGAGGCTCAGACAAGATAGGCAACTGTTCTTACAATGACAGAGCTAGGAAATGGTGGAGTTTGAATTGAGATCCCAGAAAGGGGCTCCTGGGGCCCTTGGTTCTAAGTCAGACTTAGATATTCTAGGGGAATGTACCTTTTTTTTTCTTTTTAAAGTTTTTTTTTTTTTTAAGAAATCTTTTTTTTTTTTTTAAGATTTTATTTATTTATTTGACAGAGATCACAAGTAGGCAGAGAGAGAGGAGGAAGCAGGATCCCCGCTGAGCAGAGAGCCCGATACGGGGCTCGATCCCAGGACCCTGGGATCATGACCTGAGCTGAAGGCAGAGGCTTTAATCCACTGAGCCACCCAGGCACCCCTCTTTTTAAAGTTTTTATTATTTATTTGAAAGGGAGACAGACAGCGAGAGAGGTAACACAGGTAGCGGGAATGGGAGACGGAGAAGCAGGCTTCCTGCCCCGCAGAGAGCCCGATGTAGGGCTGGACCCCAGGACCCTGGGATCATGACCTGAGCCGAAGGCAAATGCTCAACGACTGACCTAGCCCCCAGGCGCCCCTAGGGGAATGTACTTTTTCAAGAGGGAGAAGGACAGTCCCCAGACTACAGAATTTCGTATTGTCATTGGTGGGGATAAAATAGGGCAGCATGGTATTCACCACCTGCCCTGGATGGTGCAGTTGGAGGTGTATGGGAATCAAGCACAGTGAGCAGAGGCCAGAGCCGTGGCTGGAGGTGGTTGGGGAGCTCAGGAGGGCCAAGGCCTGGTCACACTTGGCGTTGACCAAGCTCATCAGGAGTTCAGATTTCCTTGTTAGTTTCTCAGCCTTGTACTACTGACATTTAGGCTGGGGACTTCTTTGTTCCGGGGACCGTCCTGTACCTCCTAGATTCCACTTACATCCGTGGTCAGATTAACATTGGTGCGTGATGGCTCAGGCTATCGTGTCTTGGGGAATGGACCGCAGTGGGCACAAAAGTAGAAGCTGATTCGGACGTGGTCCAGAGAGAGAGGAGGTGGTGGTGGCGGCGGCGTGGGCTAGGTGAAGCATGGTGGTTGGTGGGAGGTGGTTAGACGGTGTTCCCCACTGTGGGACCTGGTTTAGCTGACCTTAACCTTAACTGCTGACACCAGCATACATTCCTTGACGGCCTCCAGATGTGAGGCCCCTGGGATGACACATGCTAACATATTTTTACTTTACAGATGAATGAAATTGAAGTATGTCCGGAGTGTTACCTAGCTGCTTGCCAAAAACGAGAAAACTGGTTTTGTGAGCCTTGTGTAAGTTGTACTTCTTTTCCTTACTTCATTTTCTGAGTCCCAGGCCTTAGATGGCTACCCAAGGCCACTTTGTCCTGGTGGTTTATTTGGTGAAACTTTGGGTGAAGTTTTTTTTTTAAATGATTTTTTTTTTTAGTGATAAAGTTAAGGCAGAATGAAAGTAATCTAGATAGAATAAACCCCTGGGGCTAAAAATTCACGTGCCGAAGGGAACGTTGTGATTTCCTGGGTTTATTAACCCCGGGCTGACTGTAGGCTAGAGATCAAGAAGGAGCTCCTCAGTTAGGGGGCGCCCCCATGGTAATGCAGTTAACGGGAGGAGAGTTCGGTGTGTTCTTTCTGGTCTGTGTTGGGAGGTTTGGAAATACCTCTCTGCATTGACTCCATGGTGTCTCCAATTTGGTGGTTTGGGCTGGGAGCGGGGAGAGAAACATTACCCAGTTTTCCTCGTGGATCTGTATTTTCCAGACTGGTGGTCTACAGAGAGAAGTGTGTTCTTGGGGTGGGCTGGTGGGAGGGTGGGAGGAGGTAGGGGTGGAGGTTACTGGGGGAGTTTATTAGGCAAGTAAAGTGGAAAAGTAGAACATGGTTTATGGCTCTTCCTGTCTTTGGAAATAAACAGCTGCATAGTTAATGCTCTGGGCAGCCTCGATGAAGGACAAGGGTGGCTAATTCTACCCCTTGTTACCTGCCACATATAATGCACATTTAATCCCCCAGACTAACAGAGGGTGTAGGTCACGGCCACCTGGGTAACAGCATTAGAGCCAGGGGCCAAGCCTGATCTCCTCTGTGCTTCGTCCTTCTGTCATTCACCCCCAGAACCAGCTTTGTCTGGGGCTTCCTGGCCTCATGCCTTCCTAGGGAAGCCTACCTGGGAGACCCCCGTCTGGAACTTTTCTCGTTCAGTTGGTAGCCTTGCTGTATCCTCTTGCGCCAAGCTTTATATGTGTGTCCTGCTGTCAAATACATACAAACTCTGGATTTTTTTCTTTTTCTAGAGCAATCCACATCCTTTGGTCTGGGCAAAACTGAAGGGGTTTCCATTCTGGCCTGCAAAAGCTCTGAGGGATAAAGATGGGCAGGTTGATGCTCGTTTCTTTGGACAACATGACAGGTGGGAGTTTAAACCAGCCGCAAAAGTGTAACTTTAACCGAACCTTTGATAATGCCATGGATGCAAGGGGTCGAGGTCTTATTATGTTGTTTATTGTCATGATGCCAATCAGTGATCTTGTGGTTAAAAGTACAGTCCTGTGCTGTGTTAAGCCTGATAATGTGTGGGCTTCCGTGTTTTCAGGTATGTTTAGGAGGAGAATCTTGCTTTTGTAGTTTTGTTGATGAAAATGGCACCGTGGCTATTTTAAGTGCTGCTGTTCTTTTTTGGATGTTCTAGAGTCAGTTAAACCGCCGTGCAAATTGCTTTTTAAAATAATGCTTTCAGAGATCAGAAGTATTTCCCCAGATTGCCAGTAAATGAATCTCTTTATCATTGTGCTGGGTGTTTCCCTCCTGTTGCCTTTTCTCTGAAGCTAAGATAGGAAATTACAAGAGGTAGCTGTTTTCACAGGTGGGAGCGTTCCCCGCCAGCCTGTCTACCCTCCCCTTTCCCTTGCTCACAGGGAAGTAAATTGTCCTAGCTCCTAGCAGATCCCGCTCCCGCGGGCTTGAGAACAACAGGTAGACCCAGATGAGCCGTGGTTAATATCTCTGTTCTCTTTTGGCAAGCTGTGTTGTGATTAAATGAAGCAAAAACCTTTCGAAGCCCTACCAAGCAGTTTGAAAAAGCGTTTGAGTGTGTTGGGGAGAATACTTAAAATACATACTCTAAGAATTATAAAAACCCACAGAATATACAGAAAAAACAGTGTATGATTTCAAACACCGGAATCTGAGCGGTTACCCTGTTTAGCTTTGATTGTTGTCTTGCAAATATAAAACAAAAGAGAAAGTTTTGCTAGAAATCCATTGTCTGGAGGCAAAATGGGAATTTGCCGAGATGGTCCTGGGTTCGATAGGAAGTATTTTGGTTTGTTTGATTTTTGACCACTTGACTGGAAATCTTTCGGTGTCTGCTGTTGGCCAGGCCCTGGGCTGCGTGCTGGGGATGTGGGAGTGAGCAGGCAGGCACTGTCCCCCACCGCCTGAAGGCTGGCGTCCTAGTAGGGAAGGTCGATAACACGCAAGTAAACACACAGGCAAGATGATCTCAGATCTGGGGGTCATGGCCGGGGCTTAGTGAAGATCTGGCTGGAGGGTCAGGCAGAGCCAGCCTGCT
Organism: Mellivora capensis; assembly: GCA_004024625.1. NCBI lineage: Eukaryota > Metazoa > Chordata > Mammalia > Carnivora > Mustelidae > Mellivora > Mellivora capensis. The sequence goes on along the minus strand of PISX010026343.1, from coordinate 9,178 downwards.
GTGCTTGGGAAAAGCAGGAGCGTGGGACAGGAGGAGGGAGCAGGGTGTAGGGCCTGATCACACAAGTTGTGGTCAGAGTCTGCCTTTTCTTTGAAGAGCAAGAGGAATTAGTATCAGGTTGCCTGTCTTCCTGCTGCTTCATTATAGCATGGCAAGTGTTAACCATCTTGATGATTCGGGATTGTTCTCGTTCGCTAATATGACCCAGTGTGGATATATTTAGGATATAGGTGGGTGGGGGAAGTCAGTGCTTGTCCCCATGCACCAAATATTCTTAGACTCTTAAGCGTCTTTGATTCTGCTGTCAGCTTAGCGCATTCTGCATAGACCTCTTCCTCCTGCCTGTCAGACAGCTATTGAAGGTGGCTTAGGGGACAGGAGCTCTGCTAGCCCTCGTCCAGAGGCCATTTCCCTTGAACTTGCTGGTGTAGGTTGGTTCTGGGTAGGAGCTGTCGTGGAAGCTAACCCCCTGCCCCTTATAGTTTGTGAAAAAAGACAGCAACCCAAGTCTGATGTCCCCGAGGTTTGCCTAACCCTCTCGGTGTCTTCTGCTCCCTTGGAATGTGCCAAACTCCAAACTTTGTTGGCTCCTTTTGGGGGAGGGGAGCCCCTTGAAGAGGTTAAGGACACTTTATAGCAGTGGGGAGTAGGTGTTGGAGTAACAAAACCCTGGAGTTCTGGGAATGAGGCTCCCGAAGTCCTTCCTCCCAGGAGATGTTCTTAAAGCAGAGCTGGTCAGATCCAGCAGCACAGTGTGGAGGCTAAGGAGATGGGAGATGCTGTCCCTTTGTCAGGGAGCAAGTTTGGGGTTGTGGAGCAGAACGTAAGCCTGGACACTTGCACGCCACATTGGCGAGGCGGGCGGAACGAGAGATGGCGCAGCCAGTCACGAGTTCATCGTCTAGTTACTAAATACTAGAGCGAGCCCGGGGAGGTGCTCACAGAGATCAAGGCATGTTCTGGAGAGTCTCATCCTGTGCTTTTTGTCCTTCAAAAATTTTTGCTCTTTGGGAGTTTGATTTTGTAGAGACACACACACGATCCCATATAGAAATCCAGGAAATGTTTTATCAAACGCCTGCGGAGCCGCAGAAGAGGGAGCTGGCAGGAAGCGAGTGCCTTCTCTGCAGCAGGGCATTGTTCTAAGTGCTTTTTTGCAGAAGCCGCTTTATTCTCATTTTACTGAGAAGAAAACCTGAGGCCCCGAGTAGGGAGTAGCTCAGCTGTGCCACTCTGGGGACTCTCATGACATTGCCCCCAGAGGCTTTATTTTTGTTAAGCAAATCTAAGTTCCCTTTAACTGTGTCCTGGGCCTGGTCTAAGGAAAGGGAATGCTTTCCTGAAATCACTTGGCGGAGACCCCCAGGGAAGGCTGTGGAGACCCCCGGCAGGAAGCAGTTGAGGCCCCAGCCCCCGGCGGAGGTGTGGGGGGAGCACAGTTGCAGTGGCCGGGTGCCTGGTGGGCTCCTGGGGCTCTGGGGATTGGCTGAGGTGCATTCTGTTTGCTCCCCGAGACCCTGCTCCACGGAGGGGCTCATCCTCCCTCCTACCAAGGACCGAGCCGAGGCCAGCTCAGGGAACGGGCGTCCTTTGTCCAGGGGCAGCTGGGGGATCCCGGCTGCTGCTCTGAGCTGGCCTGTCTAGCCCAGACTCCTGCTCACCCAGTTGGAACAGCCACACTCTCACCCGGAGGGCATCTGGCTCCTGCTCTGTCTGCCCCGCTCTTTCTGGCTGCAGATGTGCGTCCTCAGGTCTCTGCGGGATGATGGCAGCGAGCTGGGGTGGAGGAGAAGCTGGTAATTTCTAGCACGCTGAGAGAGCAGTTAGATATTTTTGGGGTGTTCGCTTTTAGTTTGTGTCACAATCTAGTTATCACCGGGAGTGGCAAACCTCCCCAGCCTGTGCTCTCAGTTCCACTGCAACCACATACTTGATTTTTCCTGGGCTGCTTTCTCTTCAAAATAGGAATGAGATGGCAGCTGCTAAGACTCGGGTAGAATATAATAGAAGCGGTTCCGTATTTTTTGCTTCTCTTTAAAATGCTGGGAGGCGGGGCGCCTGGGTGGTTCAATGGGTTAAAGCCTCTGCCTTTGGCTCAGGTCACGATCCCAGGACCCTGAGATCGAGCCCTGAATCGGGCTCTCTGCTCAGTGGGGAGCCTGCTTCCTCCTCTCTCTCTGCCTGCCTCTCTGCCTATTCGTCTGTCAAATAGATAAATAAAATCTTAAAAAAAAAAAAAAAAAGCTGGGAGGCCCCGCAGCGAGGGGTCGAGATCCCTGCACAGCCGCCTGTGAGGTGCTCGCATAGACCGTGTGTCGCACTGGTCTGTCCTCCCACCATCCATTTCGCTCCCCATTGCTTTGTGTCTGGCTTGAGTTTATGGTCTATGAAATCCAAAAGGCCTCTTTGGAATAAGCTCATTCGCACCAGATTCCCAGCTACATATGGGTTCGGGTTCGAGGCTGGGGAATCAAATGTCACAGGGTCTGTCCCGTTCACGTTTGGGCTCCGCCTCCGCCCAGATCAGTGGTGGTTACACTGCCGTCTCTCCTGCCTGCGGTGGCTCGGCCACTAATTCCAGAACAGCGGCTCTTCTCGTGAAGGTGCTGCAGAATGTACTGCGTGGTGGCGGATGCTGAAGGCAGGAAGAAAAACCCAGCTGGGAATGGGAGCTGGAGGGTGTTAATTTTGGTATTTTCCACATGAGTTACCTGCCGTTTGAAGCCCCAGGGACCTCCCCTCAGGTTTATGGTTTTCTAGCATTTCCTTCTGGTGCCACATAGAACCCCAGAATCCCTTACGAGAGATAGGAAAGCTCTTCATGTTCGAGTGCAGAGCACGGTGGACTTCGGGACTGACTCCGTGTTAGGAGATGGGGTCCTGGATGCAGGGCCTGTTTTCTTTCTTTTTTTAAAAGATTTACTCACTTGTGAAAGAGAGAGGGAGAGAGATCGTGTGGTAGGGAGCGGGAGAGAGAATCCAAGCAGATTCTGCGCCGAGTGTGGAGCCCAACATGGGGCTCATTCTCATGACTCTGAGATCATGACCTGAGCCAAAACCAAGAGGCAGGTACTTAACCAACCGAGCCCCCCAGGTGCCCGCAGTGACTTTTTCTTACTTTCTACTCCCCCAAAGCCAGAAGGCAGTTATTAATTTTTTAATGGATGAAAATGACTACAGCTTGGAATCTTTCAATGTTTTCACCAAGTTTGCTGTTGGTGTTCTGTTATGACAGAACATTCCTGGGGTAATGGTTAATCATGTATTAACCATTGAAACCAAGTCATTTTTAAAGATTTTATTTATTTATTTGACAGAGAGAGATCACAAGCAGGCAGAGAGGCAGGCGGAGAGAGAGGGGGAAGCAGGCTCCCTGCTGAGCAGAGAGCCCGATGCGGGGCTCAATCCCAGGACCCCGAGATCATGACCTGAGCTGAAGGTAGAGGCTGTAACCCACTGAGCCACCCAGGTGCCCGAAACTACATATTTAAGAATCCTGGCAAAAACAAAAACAAAACCCAAAAAGAAAAAGAAAGAAAGAAAAAGAATCTCGGCCAACATACCAGGCTAATTTGGTTTGCATTAAGGAGAAAATAGTTCTGGAAACAACCTAAATGTCCACCAACAGATGAACAGATAAAGAAGTCATGGTATGTATGTGTTAGGGGTTCCTATTCAGCCTTAAAAAAAGATGGGACAGCATAGCTGAGCCTGGAGGATATTGTGCTAAGTGAGATAAGCAAGTCACAGGAAGACAAATACTGCATGAATTCCACTTATAGGAGGTTATCTCCTAAAATAGTCAAATTCACAGAATCAAAGGATGGAATGGTAGTTTGCCAGGGGTGAGGGTCGGGAAAAGGGGGTTTACTAATCATCAGGCATAAACTGTAACCCGTGCCCAACACTTAAACAAACCTCGATACAGTGCATTTAAAAAAAACCGAAACTTGAAAAAATAAAAGAAAAGAGGAAATCTCTGAAAAGACCAAAGTTGACTTCAACTCTCCTTTCTTTTCTGCACTCCTAGGGCCTGGGTTCCAATAAATAATTGCTACCTCATGTCTAAAGAAATTCCTTTTTCTGTGAAAAAGACGAAAAGCATCTTCAACAGTGCAATGCAGGAGATGGAGGTGTACGTGGAGAACATCCGCAGGAAGTTTGGGGTTTTTAACTACTCTCCCTTCAGGACACCCTACACCCCCAACAGCCAGTACCAAATGCTACTTGACCCCAGCAACCCCAGCGCCGGTGCCGCCAAGATCGACAAGCAGGAGAAGGTCAAGCTCAACTTCGACATGACTGCGTCCCCCAAGATCCTGATGAGCAAGCCCATGCTGAGTGGGGGCGCGGGCCGCAGGATCTCCCTGTCGGATATGCCCCGCTCCCCCATGAGTACAAACTCTTCTGTACACACGGGCTCCGATGTGGAGCAGGACGCTGAGAAGAAGGCCACCTCGAGCCACTTCAGTGCCAGTGAGGAGTCCATGGACTTCCTGGACAAGAGCACAGGTCAGCCTGGGGTGGGAGATGGGGAGGGGGCCCCTGGGACATGGGGCTTCCGTGGGGGCCACACTTGTCGGGTTCCAGCTGGCCAGCGTCCCCTGCTCGCAAGGGAGCTCTGGGGGATTTTGCTCCATTTGTGAGTGTATTTAAAATTTTAAAAAGGTAACCCAGGGGGATTCTTGCTGTTAGGAATCAGGAAAGGAGAGAAGGGGGTCCCTCCAGGGCACGTGAAGGTCATTCCTAGCAGTGGGCAGAGGTGGTCAGTAATTCCTCAGCAGTCGGGTCACGTGGCTCCTGGATCATCACAGCAAAACTTCCTGTAACAGTTTGTTTCTCAAGAATGTAATTTTAATCAGAAGATTATCTGTCCAGACTACACCTTGCCATAACGTAGTGCTCAAATATTAGCGCAGGGTGTAAGGTCAGCAATAATGTCCTCTCCCCGGAGCACGCCCACTCCTCAAATAAAGGTTGTCCTGGTTATACTCGCTGCGGAGATAGTGGTGAAGCATGAGGATACTGGTCTCATACCCCAGCTCTGCCACTCAAGGCCCACGAGGCTCCAGGCAAGATAATGTCGTCGTCTTTGTCTTTTTTTTTTTTTAAGATTTTATTTATTTATTAGACAGAGATCACAAGTAGGCAGAGAGAGAGAGAGAGAGGAGGAAGCAGGCTCCCTGCTGAGCAGAGAGCCCGAATTGGGGCTCGATCTCAGGACCCTGAGATCATGACCTGAGCCGACTGCAGAGGCTTTAACCCACTGAGCCACCCAGGCGCCCCTTAATGTCTTCTTTAAAAAAGATTTTGTTTATTTATTTATTTATTTGACACAGAGAGAGAGAGAGAGAGAGAGACAGTGAGAGAGGGAACAGAAGCACGGGGACTGGGAGAGGGAGAAGCAGGCTTCCCGCCAAGCAGGGAGCCTGATGCGGGGCTCGATCTCAGGACCCTGGTATCATGACCCATGCTGAAGGCAGACACAACGACTGAGCCACCCAGGAGCCCGAGGGTTTTACTTCCTTAATTTAGAGAGAGAGAGAGAGAGAGAGAGTTGCCCGCATGAGTGTGGGAAGGGAACAGAGGGAGAGAGGGAGAGAACCGCAAGCAGACTCATGCTGAGTATGGAGCCTGGGGCGGGGCCCCATCCCATGACCCCAAGATCATGATCTGAGCTGAAATCAAGAGTAGAGTGCCCAGCCAGCTGAGTCACCTGGGCACCCCAAGATACTAAATGTCTTGATGTTCCCTCTCATCTGTAAGTGATCTAGGAACGGACCTGCCTCATAGGTTCTAGTTAAGGGTTAAAGGAAGGCGTGTACACAGATCCCTCAGAACAGTGCCTAAAATAGTAAATGCTCCAAAGATGTGGGCTGCTGTCTTATTTCTTGTGGGGCTTGCTCAGCAAATGCCTACACGGATTCAGAGAGGTGACGAACAGGAGGGAGGCTGGCCGAGTGTGAGGGAAGGAACGGTGACTTAAATGGAATTCCTTCTACCCAACTGTTACCTGGTTGCATGTCCAGTTCTTACAAACTTTATTATTTCCACAAGAAAATAGGTTTACTCTCATTTTTCTTGAAACATGGCTTTCACTGTTCATTCTTTGTGGGTCTGGCTCAGAGAGACATGGGCACAGAGAAGTTTCTACACTGAGCAGCCAACCCTCAGGCTCTGGGCTGGGGAGACTGGGCGAGGGGGCAGGACCTGGTGAACCCCTGGACCCATGCCCTCCCCTTGAGGGCTTCAGCCCATGGTTGCCATGGAGGAATGTGGCCTCTTGGTTTTCTGATCTCATTATTTCAGAGAAGTGGGAAATTTGCATTTTTATGTAAAACCCCCAATTATTAAATGTCAGCTCAAAATGTCTTAGGATATTTCCCATATTGAAGAAAGCACATCTATAGATTGAACCATTAGTTTTAGGCTTCTGACCAATGTTTAAGCTTGGATAGCCCTTCAGGCCCCCTCCCTCCCCCATCCCTTCCTCTTTGCTTCATCCCTCCCTCCCTCCCTTCCTTTACATAAGAACTCCTGAAGGAGCAGGTACCCGATCTTCAAGAGACCATAAAAATCCCCCAAAGTCCCCAGAAGGTAAAACGATGGCGATTCAGTCAAGGGAGCTCAAGGAATTCTACCCGTTTTGATTGTGGTCTTTCTTGTTCCTGGTAGATTGGTACTTTTCAAGTACTGCTTCTAGTTCCCAGAATGGCTGACAGAGAGTTAAGTGCCAGTGGCTTTTGGTTCTTCTAAATAAAGGCTTCAATCTCTTTCCCCAGTTCTGACCCTGGCTGTGGGGTCCTAGGCGCTCACTTGCATTCCAGAGCTTTGTTCTAGGATGATGCAACTTCTGCTGACATACTTTCAGAACAGAAATTTGCTTTTGCCTCCTTTTCAGACCAGAGTTCTTAAAAGCTTACTTTAATTGCATGACATGATTCCATTTAAGCCAAGCTGATAAAACACCAGCTCCGCAGCCTGTTACCTCTCCTAGAGAGCTTGCTTTTTTTTCTTTTTTTAAAAGATTTTATTTATTTATTTGACAGAGAGGGAGAGATCACAAGTAGGCAGAGAGGCAGGCAGAGAAAGAGGGAGCAGGCTCCCCACTGAGCAGAGAGCCCGATCCCAGGACTCTGGGATCATGACCTGGGCCGAAGGCAGAAGCTTTAACCCACTGAGCCACCCAGGCGCCCATGGAAATAATTTTAAACGTAAAGTTGCAAGAAAAAGAATAGTACAAAGAACTTAAAAATTTTCTCCTACCAAGATTCACCCAGGTCAATATTTTGCTGCCCTTCTTTCTCCTCTCTTCCTCTTCTTTGCTTTTCTTTCTGTTCCTTTTCTCACCCAGTCACTTAAAATATACATAAATTCGGAATTTAGACTCTTCAAAATCATTATCTTCTTCTTTTCTTTTTTTTCTTTTTAAAGATTTTTATTTATTTGACAGAGATCACAAATAGAGAGGCAGGTAGAGAGAGGGGAAGCAGCCTCCCTGCCGAGCAGAGAGCCCGACCTGGGGCTCGATCCCAGGACTCTGAGATCATGACCTGAGCCGAAGGCAGAGGCTTAACCCATTGAGCCATCCAGAGGCCCCGAGAGCTTGCTTTTGAGAAAGTGTTCTAACTGGGCAGCAGTCCTGTTGAATCACTGTTGTCTGAACTTTCATTAGCATCAGCTTTGCCGTATGCTAGTTCCTCTGTTTTAACTATGTACTTAAACATTAAACCTGCGACATTGCTTTATCCTAAGCTGAATAATATGTATCAACTCATACATTTAAATTGCTTGTTGCATTTTTTTCTCTGATAGAAACGAAATTAATACCTAACTTGTAAAATAGAACATGTTGGTCTATGAACCGCTGTTGGCTATCCTGTTCCATATTTCAGGAAACAGTTTTAGAGGAATCCGAGAGCATGTGTAATGTGTTTAATTAAGCTTCTCTCTTTCCCCGGGACATAGCAAGATTGAACTGGCATTAGAATTCCTGACAGAATTCCTCGCTATTCAAATGGCTTTTCTAAGCGGTAAATGAGATTCTCCATTTCAGCAGACTTTAAAGTCCCTTTCCCAAAATATGATCCCCTGGCCAGCATGTGCTTGGATCATTTTGCTAATTATGAGATAGACAGCCAGTGAGTGGTGTGGGTAGAGAAGGCAATACTCCAAATCATTTAAATCTTAAAGATTGTTCCCTTTTCTGTAAGGAGCCAGATAGTAAATATTTTAGGCTTTGTGGGTCTCTGTCACAGCGATGCAACAACTATTTCAACACCATCATTGTGTTAGTGAAACAGCCCCAGGCAGTGTGTGGCTGTGACACTGAAATTTGACTTTCGTATCAAGTGTGTGTTTCATGAACTGTGAATCCTTTAGGTTTCTTCCAGCCATTGACAAATGGTAAATATCCCTGCAGGCTGTAGAGGGATAGGTTGTTAGGCTAGATTTAGCCCCCAGGTTGGTTTGCCAGCCTCTATGACGGACTCAGTTAGAAGGCACTGTGAGTCAGTCTCCCTATCTTACAGAAGGCCAGTTGAGGTCCCTCTGGACGGTGTAGGGAGGAGCCTGTGTTCCCACAGCCTGACCTGAGTCTAGATCCATTTTCTTTTTCATTGTACCCCAGTGCCCTCTGCTGTTAGCAGCGACGGTAGCATTTTCGGAAAGGAGAAGTGGACTATTGGCTGAAATCCCCCTGAGTCACAGAGAGCATAATTGACATGAGATTGTGATTTATCCAAAATTAGGTTTAAAAAAAAAAAAAAAACGGTCATAGGATAGAAAAGCCATACTCGTTTCAGCAATTAGAATTATGTAGCAGGCAATAGAAGACCACACATTGAAATAAGTAAGTTATTAAATAAAACTGTCATGAGCGTTGAGGTTTCCTTTTGTTTTGGGGGTGGGGGAATCGAGGAACTTAGAATCAGGTGTCTGTAACCCACAGAACTCAGTTTTGTTTTCTAAGGAGCAGTTTGCTTAGCGAGAAGCCTTTCCTGGTGTCCTGGGTACTGGGGAGAGTGGTTTATACTCTCAGTAATTTTCCTGCTTCCCCCTTGATCTAGACCTCTTGGCCAGAACTGATGCTTTTGCCAAATTTGCTTGCAGGATCCTGACTTAAGTCATGAATACGGATTAGAGTAAGAGTCCCAGTGCCTGGCTGTCCCCACCCTCC
>PISX010026342.1:0-24535 GCA_004024625.1 Mellivora capensis | reverse complement strand
TTGTCCTGGAAGCTTTTTATCTCTCCTTCTATTTTCAATGATAGCCTAGCTGGATATAGTATTCTTGGCTGCATGTTTTTCTCGTTCAGTGCTCTGAATATATCATGCCAGTTCTTTCTGGCCTGCCAGGTCTCTGTGGATAAGTCTGCTGCCAATCTAATATTTTTACCATTGTATGTTACAGACTTCTTTTCCCGGGTTGCTTTCAGGATTTTCTCTTTGTCGCCAAGACTTGTAAATTTTACTATTAGGTGACGGGGTGTGGACCTATTCTTGTTGACTTTGAGTGGGGTTCTCTGCACCTCCTGGATTTTGTTGCTTGTTCCCTCTGCCAATTTAGGGAAATTCTCTACAATAATTCTCTCCAATATACCTTCTGCTCCCCTCTCTCTTTCTTCTTCTTCTGGAATCCCAATTATTCTAATGTTGTTTCGTCTTATGGTGTCACTTATCTCTCGAATTCTCCCCTCGTGGTCCAGGAGCTGTTTGTCCCTCTTTTGCTCAGCTTCTTTATTCTCTGTCATTTGGTCTTCTGTATCACTAATTCTTTCTTCTGCCTCATTTATCCTAGCAGTGAGAGCCTCCATTTTTTTATTGCAACTCATTAATAGCTTTATTTATTTCAACATGGTTAGATTTTAGTTCTTTTATTTCTCCAGAAAGGGCTTTTATATGTCCAGAGAAGTTTCTCTAATATCTTCTGTGCCTTTTTCGAGCCTGGCTAGAACCTTGAGAATCATCATTCTGAACTCTAGATCTGACATATTCCCAATGTCTGTATTGATTAGGTCCCTAGCCTTTGGTACTGCCTCTTGTTCTTTTTTTTTTTGTGGTGAGTTTTTCTGCCTTGTCATTTTGTCCAGATAAGAGTATATGAAGGAGCAAATAAAATACTAAAAGGGTGGGAAAGACCCCAGGAAAATGCCCTTTAACCAAATCAGAAGAGACCCCAAATCGTGGGGGGGGGAGAAAGGGAATAAAAAGAAGTTCAGAAAAAAAAATTAAAAAAAGAAAACAAATAAAGAAAAAATATAAAAAAGAAAAAATATATATATATTAGACTGGTGACTAGAACAGGGTCACCCACTTAATTGTGGGGTATTTTGGTCTCTTAGAAGAAAGTATCTCCCAAAATTTTAAAGAATGAAAAACGTATATAAGGGTAAACACAGGGAAGGGATGGAATATGCCTATAAAGATGAAAAACAAATTTTTTTTTTAATTTCTAAAAAAATGAGTTGATAAAGTAAGTTGGTTGGGAGAATAAAGAAAAAGAAAGTTGAGAGAATTTGCTCAGGCTGGAGACTAGAACAAGCCTGGAGCTTGATTTAGGGTATATTTTGGTCCACTAGAGGAAGTTGTACCCCAAATTTTTTAGAAGAAAAAAACCCTTATGTGTATCCAAAAAATAAAGTTAAATACTATGAAGGATAAAATATGAGTATAATAATGAATGTTCAAAAAAGATTATTATTTTTTTGGAAAGGTATTGTTAAGATAGACTAGTTAAAAAATGTTAAAAAAAGAAAAGGGTAAAAGTTTAAAAAATTTAGCAGAAAAAGAAAAAAAAGAAAAAAAAGAAAATTAAAGAAAAAATTATATTAACTGCAAGACTAAAGAATCATGGGGAGAAAGCCATGAATTCCGTGCTTTACTTTCTCCTCCTCTGGGATTCCGCTGCTCTCCTTGTTAAGTGAACTTGGTCTTGGCTGGATTTCTTGTTGATCTTCTGGGGGAGGGGCCTGTTGTAGTGATTCTCAATTGTCTTTGCCGGAGGGAGAGTTGCACCACCCTTACCAGGGGCCGGGCTTAGTAATCGGCTCGGTTTCGCTTTTGGGAGCTTTTGTTCCCTGAACGCTTTCCGTAGAGTTCCGGAGGACTGGAATGAAAATGGCGACCTCCCAGTCTCCGGCCCGGAGGAGCAGAGAGTTCGGGGCCCCACTCCTCAGTGCGCCCTCAGAGAAAAGCCCCAATCACTCCCGTCTCCCTGGCCTCTGGCCATGCTCCGAGGTCACCCAGCCTGCGACTGGTTCAAGGTAACCCCGAGCTGAGAGCTCACTCCTCAGCTCTGTCTCTGTAGCCGGCTTCCCCGCTCTAATACCTGCAAGCTCTGTGACACTCAGACACCCCCAATCCTTCTGTGATCCTGCGGGACCTGGGGCCACGCTGACCCCACGTGGGCTTCACCCCGGTTTAGCCTCTGGAGTGATGTCCCTCAGTGGAGCAGACTTTTAAAAGTCCCGAGTTAGTGCTCTGTTGCTCCACCGCTTGCCAGGGGCCGGCCCCTCCCCCGTGGTCTATCCTCCCGTCGCTTTTGATTCACTTCTCCGCCGGTCCTACCTTTCAAAAAGTGGTCAATTTTCTGTTTCCAGAATTGCTATTCTTCCTCTCTTCGATCTCCCGTTGGATTTGTAGGTGTTCACAATGACTTGATAAGCTATCTAGTTGATCTCTTGCTACCCGATGTAATCTCAGCCTGCTACTTCTCCGCCATCTTGACTCCTTCCCACCCACTCTTTTAATTTTTTGTCTTTGTTATTTTTCCAACTAGAGACATCTTAGCTCAGTGGATAATGTAATATTAGCCATATACTCAGGCTGATAAGCCCATAATTATGGGCTAAATTGTGCTTCCCCATCACCAAAATTACTGTGTTGAAGTTCTAAGCCCCATTATGTCAGAATATGACAGTTTTAAGAGATAGGATCTTTAAACAGCTAATTTGTTTAAAATGAGGTCATTTGGGTATGCCTTAATTCAGTATGACTGTGTCCTATGAACAGAGGAGATTAAGTGACAGTTATACAAAGAGGGAAGGTCATGAAAAAACAGGAGAAAAATGACCAGAAGAAACCAAACCTTCGAGAAGATACCAAACATGCTAACACCTTGAACTCGGACTTCTACCCTCTGGAATTGTGAGAAAATACATTTCTGTGTTTAAACCACCCAGTATATGGTACTTTGTTATGGCAGACTGAGCACACTAATACATTAGAAGAAGGAGAATAGTATGTTCTTTCCAGAGTAATAGCCACTGCTTTGTTCTCTATTAAAATTCCACATTATGAACACTAGCATGCATGTTAGTCCTGTAGCGAACATCCATGAATGTAATTAATATTCATGTTAATTATGAGCCCTGCGATAGCATTCATATTAATGGTTCTTACCAATTTCCTCAAAAAATAAACATGTAAAAACAGATCAAAGTGGAAATAAAGAAAAATGTGAAATTTTCTTATACTTTTCAAGTGTCAAATTCTTGACTTTATCTCTGACAATTAATTAGTGCTCATCTAAATTAAAGAAAACAATGCTTTTAAAATCCTAGTCCTTTGCAATGCAGGAAGATAAACTAATGGCTTAGGTATATTTTCTCTGATTGACCACACTTGTTGAGCTTTATGATACCTAGAAAACAAACACAAACTCTTTATATGTAGCTTCTTATGTGTGCTGTATTTGTGGTGTTCAGTGGCTATTTTTCACAAGTGTCTTGTAAATGTCATAATCTAGAGGAGGTATGCAGGCAGGAAAAGGGAAATGTAGAAAAGAAAATTGGGCCCACAGGGACACTGGTTCCAATATTTCAAAGTGAGTCTACAACTTGAAAAGTTCTATAATTCTACTGCCACATTGCACTATGTGAGAAAAGTTGCTATATACATTGAAGTAATGTAGGAAAAGCATAAAGACCTCAACACTTCATTTAAATGTGTGGTGTTATACATAAGCAGTGAATCATGAAACTACATCAAAAACTAGTGATGTACTGTATGGTGACTAAGCTAACATAATAAAAAATGTTAAATAATTAAACAAATAAATGTATGGAAAGTCTAATTCTTAGTTTCTTTTTTTTTCTTTTTTTTTTCCTTCCCTCTGGAGATGTCATCTAGTATCATGATAAATAACAAGTAAATAGTACTATATATTAAATCTCATCAATAATCAAATATTTTATAAAGAGTTCAGGTATTTATGCTAGTCATATTGGTTTTAAAACAAAGAAGTAGAAATAAAATGAGACAGAAATAAAACAAAGCAGAAATGATACAAAGATATATTGCAGTTCCACAAATTTAAGCAAACTATTTTATAGACATAATAAAATATTAAATAATAATAGCTGCAGTAATAGAACACTAATAAACACTGGTTATTAGGACACTTTGTAAGTATGCTAATTCAGAAAGAAGGACATTTTGTAGATATGCCATTAGATGTTATTATACATGCTTGTATATTTTAGAATATTTATGTGTTTCAAAGATATTGTTAAGGGATATCTAGCTTTAGTAATTATTTGATGCTAGCATATTTAAAATTTAACACTATCTACATATTAAATTATCTGTTTTTTAATGAAAACTGACTAGAAATACATAGTTTTATTATTTCATATAATGATCAGACAAATTAATATTCTATAAGTTTTTATTTAACTACAGTTAGTTAACCTACAGTGTAATATTAGTTTTGGGTGTATAATTTTGTGGTTCAACACATTCACACAACCCACAGCTCATCATAAGTGCCTTCCTTAATCACCATAACCTATTTAACCCATTCCCCCCACCAACCTCCCCTCTGGTGACCATCAGTTTATTTTCTATAATTAAAGAGTCTGGTTCTTGGTTTGCCTCTGTCTTTTTTCCCCTATGTTCATCTGTTTTGTTTCTTAAATTCTACATATGAATGAAATCTTTCACTGGTGTTTATATTTCTCTAACTGACTTATTTCATTTAGTGTAATACTCTCTAGTTCCATCCACATTGTTGCAAATGGCAACATTTCATTCTTTTTGATGACTGCGGTATTTATCTATATCTATATCTTCTTTATCCACTCACTAGTTGATGGAATTTAGGCTTTTTCCATAATTTGGTGACTGTAGAAATACTGATATTAATAATAGGGTTTATGTATGCCTTCCACATAGTATTTTTGTATTCTTTGGGTAAACACCTAGTAGTACAATTGTTGCATCATAGGGAATTTCTTTTAAGTTTTTGAAGAATCCCCATGGTTTTCCAGTGTGGCTACATCATTGTGCATTCTCATCAACAGTGTAGGAGGGTTCCACTTTCTCCATGTCCTTGCCAACATTTGTAGTTTCCTGGGTTAATTTTAGCCATTCTGATGGGTGTGAGGTGGTATCTGATTGAAGTATTGATTTGTACTTCCCTGATGATAAGTGATGTTGAGCATCTATTCATGTGTCTGTTGGCCATCTGGATGTCTTAATAGATACAACTTAGTTAAAAGACTCCAGAATGTATGTATGTAAACCAAATGTTAATATTGCTGATCATAATGAATATATCAGAAAAGACAAAATTAATCATAATAGTAAAAATAATAAATATGTACTGTAAGTTTTTAATTTACAAACAATTCACTAAGTACTTATGGAGATTAACTCAATTACTTCTCAGGACAAACACTGAGGTAAGCCATTATTACCATTATCATCTTTTTAGATAATAAAACTGAGGCACAGATAAATGTCTTATCTTGCCCTATAACACACAGAAAATAACTGAAATAGGAATAAAACATCACACTTCATTTTTTAACATTTGTGCTATATTTCCCCTATAGTAATAATAATAGTAATATACATACACAAACATACATATATAGAGAACTATATGTATATATCTACATACGTGTATCTACACATGTGTATACATATATACATATGCAACTTTATATATAGAAAAGTGTGTTATATACAAAGCATATACAATTTTTGCTTATTTATAAATTAATGGACATTTATACTCATGCCTATGAAATTATGGGCATATAGGTATACTGAAATGAAGATATGTAAGTGTATGAATAGGGAGAGGTATGTGAACATACATGTATTTATGCATTTTAACTAATAAATTAGTTAAATTGATTTTTTAAATTGATTTTCTACTTAAAAAAGGAAATATGCATACACAACTATTACTTTGTTATCACATTAAATAATTATAGATAATCAGAAATATTTTAATTACCAAAAAATCCCCAAAAAATCTTTCATACAGTTTATAGTCAAAGTTTGTAGAAGTTTATGATAACAATTGGCCTGGATATGAGACTGTCTCTTTATTTCTGTACTCAGTAATGGAATATAATTTATATGAATGGGACTTTTTATTGCTAATACATTTAATATTAGGAGTACAAGCCAATCCTGATATTTGATATTTGTAAAACATATATTTTTCTTGTTTTCATACAATTCCTTAGAGAATCTGTTACAGGCAGCAAAGGTTTCATTAGTTTTTTTATTTTTTTAGTTCCACTATTTTTTTCATAGTTTTGTACTGCAAGATAACCAAACTGAAAATAAAATCCAACAAAATTCCATTATATCCACTGATTTCTCCTAAAAATGGACTCATGTCTTCTATACTCACTTCTGATATCAATCTAAATCAGTGGAAGAGTGTTCCCTATATTTAATTGGGGAGACAGAATTATTTTATAAAATTGTATTATTTTATTAGATATCAGAGTCATAAACCTTTGATTAAATATGAGATAATTCCATAATAAATGGACAATTATATATCTGTTAATAATTTAAGAAGTGATCATCATAAATCTATTTACTATTTGCTAGTTTTTAATAATGTAATTGTTTTCTATTTACCATAATAATAATTATTAAACAATACCTGTGAAGTCACATTTTATGGCAAAATGACAGTCTTTAACTCCTGTTGCTGTATTGTACTGTGGAGATAGTTGATAATGTCAGATACAAAAATAAACATAGAAAAAATAGTAGCTGAATATTACAGAGAACATTTTCTATGCAGATCTCTGGATAGAGATCTCTTCTTTAAAAAAAGCATTCACTGCATTAAGCTAAAGACAGAAATAGAGTATAAATATTCTGCATACTATATAATAATATGTGAGTATAAATATACTCACATAATAATATATGAGTATAAATATTCTCACATCTTCCTGTTTTTCATCATCATGCTTTAGTATCATAGAATATCATAAAGGTTGCAATATTTAAATTAATAGCATTACCTCTAGGTTTTTCCTATATATCTTATTTGTACTTGAAGTGTTGATGTCAAGATGATCTGAGAAATTATATATTGAATAGTTGTTCTTTGTCAGGTCAGTCTCTATTATTATCATTAGTGTCTGAACAGTGCTATTCTAATACATTTAGCTCATCAGTCTGTGTATCCTTCTATTGTTTCAGTCTACCTCTTTAGTTCTCTGATTACTTGTCCTTGTCTGAGATGCATTCACTTTCCATCTCCCCTCTTGGTGGGTCCCCTCCCCCTTTTTTTTTTTAAGATTTTATTTATTTTCCCCTCCCTTTCTTCATCACACTACTCTATCTAAATTTTTGGTAGCCCTATTTCAATTCTAAATAGCTTCATTAATTTGTTCACATATTTGATATAAATTCCATAAATACAGAGACATTATTCTGTCTTATTATGTTGCTATGTCAGCCATCTATCTATATGTTTGAAAACTATTAGCAGTTCAATTTGATATGTAATTGAATTAATGTGTTTGGTGGTTAAGGTACAATTAATTAAACAATATATAAAAAAGCCAAATCTTAATTTTAAACATTGTCCATTTTTGAGTTCAGATGTGAATGGGCATGGAAGGTGCATGATAGATCATCAGGAGTATATCTGATAAAGTTTGAGGAGCACTAATGTTTTCATTAATTCAGTAAATATTGAGTATAAATACACATCAGGCAAATGAATAAAGCAACTAAGTTTCCGTCTTCATGAAGTTTACAACCCTGTTGGTACAGGCAGAAAAAAGTTATATTTATAGCAAATAAGAAAAATTATAATTTGCAACAAAGTGATACTAGTAAAAACAAATCAAAAGAAAACAAAAAGAGCATGGTCAGGAGTATAAGGCAAAAGGTTGAGGAGGAGAATGTGACATAGATTTTGTGATATAAAATCTGCTCTTTTCACCATGCATTCAATCACATTAACGATTGTGAAATAAGTAATGTTGCTTAATTGTAATATTTTCTTGTTGGGAAAAGAAAGGAGGAAAGTGATAGGTTGAGTAAAGAATTAGGTTTAAATATATTATTTAAAGTTGTAAATATCAGAAAGATATCCTTTGTGTGCTTTAAGAAATAGTGGTGTCTCATATCGAAATATGAAAAATCATTTTAAAAGAAAAAATGAAAATAGAGAAGAAAGCAAGATTAATATTAAAAAAAAACTAAGTGAAATAATCTAGCAAGTGGTATTGGTGAATTTAAGGAAAAAGGTTATAAAGTACATTTATCACATGACATCATTTTGTAATACTAAATCATCAGATAAAAATAGCATTAAATCCTGTATTTCCAATGGGAGAGAAGGGATTAACATAAAATTGCCATAGATTATCACCTCTATATGTGGAATATAAATATTAATATAAATAAGAGTTTTCTGCCATCAGTCTCTGCAGTAAACACTCCTTTATTTATTTATTTATTTGTTTTGTCAGAGAGAGAGGGAGAGAGAGTGAGCGCAAGCACAGACAGACAGAGTGGCAGGCAGAGGCAGAGGGAGAAGCAGGCTCCCTGCCGAGCAAGGAGGCCGATGTGGGACTCGATCCTAGGACGCTGGGATCATGACCTGAGCCGAAGGCAGTTGCTTAACCAACCGAGCCACCCAGGCATCCCGACACACTTTTTTAAAATATTTTATTTATTTATTTTACAGAGAGAGAGAGAGAGAGAGATATCACAAGTAGGCAAAGAGGCAGGCAGAGGGAAAGCAGGAAGCAGGCTCCCTGATGAGCTGAGTCTGATGTGGGGCTTGATTCCAGGACCCTAAGACCATGACCTGAGCCAAAGGCAGAGGCTTAACCCACTGAGCCACCCAGGTGCCCCATAAAATAGAAGTGCACACTTCTAGGGACGCCTGGGTGGCTCAGTGGGTTAAGCGGCTGCCTTTGGCTCAGGTCATGATCCCAGCGTCCTGGGATCGAGTCCCACATCGGGCTCCTTGCTTGGCAGGGAGCCTGCTTCTCCCTCTGCTGCCTGCCACTCTGTCTGCCCGTGCTCTCTCTCTCTCTCTCTCTCTCTTCCTCTCCCTCTCTCTCCCTCTCCCTCTCTCTCTGACAAAAAGGAAAAAAAAAGAAGTGCACACTTCTATTTTATGAAAAAGAACATATGCCTGACAAAACAACAGAATTACAAATCAGAGCATATTTATATTTAATTTACAATAGAGCAAAGGAAAGCCTATAGATATATTCTGATACACATTCTAGATAAACTATGCTTTAAAATATATTTTATTTTTATTAATAATATTATAATGAAGTGTGTTATAAGCCTACAGCTATGCTGATGATGCTTTTGAAAAGAAATATATATATATTTTTTCATTTTCAAGAAGCATGAATGCTTTGCTGATAGACAATGATTTGAAATTGTTCAAGTACCACAATTTTAATAAATGCTCTTTTAAACACTAATAATCCTCCATTTTATCAAATTAATTCTGATATTTTCTCCAAAGGTGAATAAAATTAAGTAATAATCCTAAAAATGGGATTAATAGGAATAAAAGTAAAAAATTCTGCTGCTGATACTGTGAGGAGGACTTTTCAGAATGGGTTGGAAAGTTTGAACGTATAAGGAATATATGTTCTTTTGTGTGTTTTTTTTTAAGATTTTATTTATTTATTTGACAGACAGAGATTACGGGTAGACAGAGAGGCAGGCAGAAAGAGAGGAAGGGAAGCAGGCTCTCTGCTGAGCAGAGAGCCCCATGAGGGGCTCGATTCCAGGACCCTGGAATCACGAACTGAGCCGAAGGCAGAGGCTTTAATCCACTGAGCCACCCAGGCATCCCTCTTTTGTGTTTTATGATAAAGAAAAGTAAACAAAAATTTTGGCATGGAGAAGAAAGAAATTTATATGTTTAAGAAAGGTGCTATACTTTAGAGATATGAAAAATTAATCTGAACACAGTCACTTGGTCTTTGATCTACTTCTATCTTCTCTATACTCTCAGCATGACAAGGTGAAAGAGAAGGAACATTTTTTTAATGTTAATTTTAACATTGGTTTTTGGCTGAAAATCTAATTTGAACATCTTTAAAAAAGTAGCAACTGAAATGTTGTACTAGACTACTGAACATTTCTATTAATATCATGTTTAAAATAAAACTAACAAATAAAAATGTTCAAAAGAATTGACATTCTTTGAAAAATAACATACACATATGAATTATTATTTTTTAAGTTATCATTGGCAGATATGACTATTCTAGTCAATAATACCTTTTTACTGTGAGAAATGATTTTTTAATTTCCTTTGTTATATTTGTTTCAGAATTATAAATTCTGAAGATAAAGATCACTGAAATTTTTTTTCTGATGGGTGTATTAGTTAACTTAATTGTGATGATTATTTCACAATGTATGCATATATTAAATCATCAGGTTGTGTGCTTTAAATGTGTACAATTTTATTTATCAATTATACTTTAATAAAGGTGGAGGAAAAGTATGAAATTTTTTTCTTGTGAGGAGAAGTTTATTATCACAAATTTGACCTGATTCTTTAATCTATGTGACTGTACTATAGCCTCTGGGGCTTTCTACCCTGAGATTTATTTTTCTATATTCCATAAGAGGAAATGAACAATAAAATACTATAATACCATGAAACTTAAAAAAATGTTTTTGATCCTCTTTAAAAACTCAAAGTGATCATGGAAAAACAATCCTCCATGTTATGATCCATAATGCATTTATAAATAATAAATTCTAATATTCTCTTGTTGCCAAATAAAAAGGTATTGGTCAGTAATATTTGCGCATTTAAAAGATAAATTAAAAGGGGTGTCTAGGTGGCTCAGTGGGTTAAAGCCTCTGCCTTCAGCTCGGGTCATGATCCCAGGGTCCTGGGATCGAGCCCCGGATTGGGCTCTCTGCTGAGCAGAGAGCCTGCTTCCTCCTCTCTCTCTCTCTGCCTGCCTCTCTGCCTGCTTGTAATCTCTGCCTGTCAAATAAATAAATAAAATCTTTAAAAAATAAATAAAAGATAAATTAAAAGAGAATTTTACTTTGATTTGTATTTTACTGACACTGAAAATCCCTACTAGTGTCACCCTCCTTCATTTTATCTTCATCCTCCACTTGGAGCATTACAAAATCTTCCTAACAGATGTACCCATGTCTTTTAATGCACCAGTCCATTTAATTTTACATGGAGCATAGTGCTTTTACAGAACTATGATCATGTCACTTCCTAGTTTTAACTGAGTTAATTAATTCTCTTTTCTCTTTCATTAAAACTGAAAACCCAACACATTCTGTAACGTCATGAATGACTTAGCCCATTGCCTATCAAGCCTCACCTCCCCTACTTTTGCCTAATTCTTACTGCCCCAGTTGGCAGGAGTTATACTAGTTACTTGTGTAAGTGGCACCATCCCCCTCACATTTTTGTATTCTGAGAGGATATCCCAATTATTTTTCAGAACCAAAGAAAAATCAGCATGCCTGCCTATTAGTAGATACATTTTCTCTCATCTTTGGGAAGAATATGCGAGCATCTGTGAGATGTATATTTTATAGACCACATAATGATAGCTATTTTTCATGGAACCTTCTAACCTAGCAAGGATATCATTGATTTAAAATGAAACTATGTGAATAATTCGTTTTCTCAGGGAAAATCTTTAGAAGAGAAAATGTATTAACATAAAAAATATAAAATGTGCTAATCTCAGATTTTTAAAAAATATAAATTTTATATTTGCATGTTGTATTGATGTTTCATATTTGTTGTATTCATATTGTTAGAATTTCCCCATAAGATTAATATGAAGGGAAGCCAAAATATCTTTGAGCTGATTTAGACTTTGTTAAATTTACCAGACATAGAAAGCAAGTTTATGAATTATAAATAATAATAAGTGTATAAGAATCTAAAATGTAAGATATCTAGAACATCTGAATGATTTAATATTTTCAGACTGAAAATACTATTTCTTGACATAAGCAATGCTATGACCTAAATGTTTGTGTCCCTCCAAAATTGAAACGTTGAAACTTAATCCTCAGTGTGGTGGTATTTGGAAGTGGAGCCTTAGGAAAGTGATCTCTTCACAGCCTTGCTGATAGTATCATTTTTGGATATTGACATTTCATCTGTACTTCCAATTTGGCTAATATCATACCATATTTAAATTGATTTATCACAAATGTTATTTTAAAATTCATTTGAGGGGGTGGGGGATGGGCAAAATGGTTGAAGGAGAGTGGGTGACGCAGCTTCCAGTCATGGTATGACTAAGTCACAGGAACAAAAGGCAAAGCATAGGGAATAAAGTCAATGATACTGTAAGAGCATTGCATGGTGACAGATGGTAGGTACACTTGTAGTGAGCATAGCATAATATATACAATTGTCAAATCACTACATTGTACATCTAAAACTATTGTAACATTGTGTGTCAACTATACTCAAATAAATAAAATAAAATTTATGTAAATACCACAAGGAACTTTAAAGAGTTGTTTTTAATTTTTTTGGCAGGAGTGGTTTGTCTTATCATAGAGGAATATTTTATCATGTTGTTTAGAATTACCAGAACAGAGTGATAACAAAAAGACTCACTCCTAGTCTTTATCATTATTATTATTTTTTATCATTATTTTAAAGTCTCTCTATATAGCATATAATACATATAATTATTCATTACACCTGAGAGCAGATTGCTCCTGCCAGCCCAACAATATTACATCCTCCTTACAATTTATTCTTTTTTAGTAATGGCTGGAATTTATTCAATATCAATTTAAATCTTGACAATTTTCAGAATTAAGTATGCAAATACACATTTTTGTACCTGTGAAATAGGGTGTGTATACTTAGAGACAAAATTAATGTTAAGGTGTATATACATATGTGTGTGTGTGTGTGTGTGTGTGTGTGTGTATCTCATATATGACAAGTTAACTGGTTGTCACATTTTGAAAATTTGCATAATATAATTTTGATTGTTAAATATGTTTAAAAATAATGGATAGAGATGACTTTATAAATAGTATATTGTCCATAATGTTCCAGTATTATAAAGCACATTTAACAATGTGTACTAATGGGAATTAGTAAGATTTTGGTGTTGTGTGATATCTACGATGTGCATGAGTCTAAACTGACATATCAATCCTTTTGCTCATCATATAATGAATCCTTCCAATTGCATATGACTTTCAAAACCATAAAATTATTTTAGGGTAAGATATGTTTGGGTTACAATATAAGACTTCTCTTCAACAAACCCTCTGCTAGTTTTAGAAGCCTAGAGCCTATTAAATCAAATTTATTTTAATTTTTATTATTTTATTAGCTTAATTTTTGTTGCAATTTAAGCAATTCCATAAACACTAAATATGATCTTCCATAGGTCTTTTCTTTTTATTTTTGCTATTTTGAAAAATGAAAATATGTTTAAAGACATTTAATTTCCCTACCTCTGATATAAATAAAAATGGATACTTCAAAAGTGGCTTTTGTCTGTTTTTAAAATTTTCCTTCTGAAATGTTAAATTTAACTATAGCAGTTCTTCCAATTTATTTATTTATTTTTTAATTTCATTTCTTTTCAGCGTAACAGAATTCATAGTTTTACACCACACCCAGTGCTCCATGCAATGCGTGCCCTCCATAATACCCACCACCTGGCTCCCCAAACTCCCACCCCCGCCCCTTCAAAACCCTCAGGTTGTTTTTCAGAGTACATAGCCTCTCATGGTTCATCTCCCCCCCAATTTCCCTCAACTCCTTTCTCTTCTCCATCTCCCCATGTCCTCCATGTTATTTGTTATGCTCCGCAAATAAGTTCCAGAAACACAATTGTGAAATCATGGCTTGAAGTACTTTTCAAATAAAAATCTTTGCTGTAATACATTTTCAAAACTAATTCTGTGGATTTTTAAGTGGAAACTTTACTAGAAGAGAAGTTTTAAGTAGCTAAAGATGAAGCAAGACAGGTTTAAACACTATAGTGCCAGAGTAACTAAAGTTATCCTAACATTCTGACTCTTTATTTTATTGGCCTGAAGAAAGGGGGCAGAGGAAATTGCCTTTAAAAGTACAGAGCAGCTGAAACTTATCAGGTATATCCTGTATTAAAATGATCTACTATACTGCCAAGAAACTGGCAGCCTTGAATTGCTGTTCAGATTTGTTGTAGTTAATAATTCTGAGTGTTATAGGGTCATCTTTGAAACATATTAACTGTACTACAATATTAAATGTCTATAGATGAAATGCACGTTATTATGAATGAAGAATATGGGTCTATGAGCATTTAGGGAGTAATTTCGTTTCTTTCGCCATGATTTATATGTATGCATAGAGATAACTTAATCCACAAGAGATGTGCAAGTAATTTATTTCCAACCATTGAAGTAAAACTGGACAATAATTTATATGACTTTTAATGAGATGCTGCAGCCAAGGCAAATATGACATTGAATGATACAGAACTCTTGTCACTGGACTGTTTATTTTTGGCCTGGGGGCACTTGGATGTTTTTTGTTGCAACATCAAATTATTCCCTTTCAACACACATGCACATACACACACATTGAACCACGTTCTCCTGGTTTGGTTTTAAATAGAAACTAATTAATATTCAGGGTTGGGTGTTTTTACTTAAATTGGATAGCTACCATATCTCAAGGAAAAGATATATTACAACATTATCAGGTACTGAAACAAATAAATATTGGTACACCACCTAAGCAACAGATTTCACTTCAAAAAAGTTACAATTTTTTCCTTTCATTCTGAGGCTGTTTTAGAAAAATAAAATATTTTTTCTTGTGAGTGTTATATGTATTTTACTCTATAGGAAGGGATAGTTCCATTTTATATTATTATAGTTATTAGTATTTTGAAACATTATAATGAGCAAAAGAAAATATGGATTTAGTATCTAATGAAATATTTTTGGGAAAAACATAATTCAGTTTTGCACACAATTAGTTATACAAAAACTAAAGCAAATAGAACTTTGTCTAAATGTCAGAGAATATTACATTTATTATACTACTGTTTCTTTGTACTTAAGATAATTTACTGAAATTATAATATATATTCATAATCTAATCTGAAATTATACTAGAAATACAGTTCAGTTTTTTAACCATAGATAGAATAATTTTTATTTATCAGCAAACTGGTTTCTTAGAAACCTAGATTGTGGGGGCGCCTGGGTGGCTCAGTGGGTTAAGCCTCTGACTGCAGCTCAGGTCGTGATCTCAGGGTCCTGGGATCGAGTCCTGCATTGGGCTCTCTGCTCAGCAGGGAGCCTGCTTCCCCCTCTATCTCTGCCTGCCTCTCTGCCTACTTGTGATCTCTCTCTCTGTGTCAAATAAATAAATAAAATCTTAAAAAAAAAATAAACCTAGATTGACCTTCCAATATTGCTTGTGATTCTTTTTTCGTTGAATGATACATGTTTATTTTTATCAATTAGCAATGTCAGAATTCTAGTGCTGATAAAGATGAGGTAAACCTACTGGAGTCTCATTTCCCCAAAGATTACAACTGAAAGCATTGGAGAGACTACAAAGAACAGCTATATGAGGACTGTGAAAAATAGGCCCAGGCAGACTGAAAATGAAGTCAAAACTTGAAGAAAGCCCTGTACAGCAGGGTTTTTGTTTGTTTGTTTGTTTGTTTTTGTTTGTTTTTTGGTTTTGTTGCTGTTTCCTTCAAGCTTTGACCCAATAATGGGCCTGAGTCTTAGAATGGGTCAGCAAGCATGGGTAGCAAAATACTCAGGAGAAACCATCTCTGTTTATAGCAATGGAAAAGTTGGATTTTTTTTTTTTTTTTGTAGGCAAGAATGAGGCAGGAGTTTCTTTTTGTGGTTTGATTGGAGTATATTTATTAGTTTTTGTATGACAGCTTCAGTCAAAGATCTAGACTCCTGGGATGTCAGTAATTGGGAAGTTGCCAAAAACCCCAAGAAAATCTCAGTACTAAGGACACAAGAAAAGAGATGCTGTTAGTCCACAAAGAAGTGAGAAATCACCACTTTTCTCTTCTTTTATCTCACTGCATTACCACAAGAGAACAGTAAATACTACACTAAAAATATAGTCATAGCATAATACATTTACCACAGTATTTCAAGAATGGAGTATACTAATACTAATACTAATGCCAAAAAAGCAATATAGAAAAAATACTAGTTTGTCCCTTTATAGATGTCACAATAAAATATATGAACTTTTATCCACTCCCATAGTCTTCAACACTATTCCTATTATAATTCCCTGAGTAGTAATAATATTATTACTACATAAATATTATCAATTACTTGGCATCTCAGTTCCTTGAACTTTTTTCCTCCTGTGTTATTATCTTTTACACTATTTCAGTTATTTGAACCCATGTTTACATCTTAGATGTTAGCAATCTCTCATAAATTTCATTCTGCTTACTCCAACCTCAACACTGTATCCTATGACTCAAACTCACTTATCCTGATATATCAACCACTAAAATCTAAAACCCTATCAGAAACTTTCATATGACCTTAAGTCCCATGTTCCATTTACTTCATTTTACTATTCTGAGTAAACCAAAATCCAATCTTATACTATTCTATACCTTAACCCTATATGTACATACAGTTAGAGTAAAATTCAAAGCTATGGTAATGAACAATTTTTTTTTAATGACTTACTTATTTGAGAAAGAGAGAAAGAGCATGCTCAAAGTAGGAGGAAGGGCAGAGGGAGAGAAGCTGACTCTTTATTGAGCACTAAGCCAATACATGTGTGGTTGGATGTGGGGCTTCATCCCATGACCCTGAGGTCATGACCTGAGCCAAAATCAAGAGTCAGATGCTTTACTGACTGAGCCACCTGAGCTCTCCTAATGAACAAATTTTAAATTCACAATAATTTATGTTGGGTCCTAATGTTTTACTGGAATTTCCCCAGCCCCTTTACTATCTTGCTTCTCTTTATTATCCCAGTCTTTAGATGTTTTTAGGGGGTTATCTTTTTTCCTTAGATCTCTGCTGAGTTTTTACTACTGATGACCTTGCCACCTATTTTACACAGGCTTGAAACCCTCAGGAGACATTTGCAAGTCCCATTCTTTACACTTATCTATCTGCATCTGAGCCTAAATGACATCCCTCCTGCCACTATATTTCTCCAAATTAACTGTATTTCTGGAAAAATCTTTACCATCACATATACATAAAAATTGCATCTCCTTTAGGCAACTCCAAGAATTCACATTGACAGTTCTCTAGTTTGTTTTCCACAATATCGTATTATTCACTCTACTGGTGCTTCTCACTATTATTTAATAAAAAGTTGTTTACTCTTAAAATTTTTTCCTAGTTTTCTTGAGGAATGGTTGACAAGTAAAAATCATATATATTTAGGTTGTACAGAATGATCTGTTCAGGTGTTGAACATGATTTATATATATATACATTGTGAAATTATTACCACAATCAAGTAGATTAACACATGACCTCACATAGTTATTTTGTGTGTTTGTGTATAATAAGAACACTTAAGATCTACTCTCCTAGCAAATTTCAAGTACACAATATAGTATTATTAACTATAATCTATAATTAACTATAACTATATAGTATTATTAACTATAATCACCTTAGACCCCAGAACTAATTTATCTTAAAACTGGATATTTGTATCATTTCACCAACATCTCCCTATTGTCCCAACTCCACAGCACCTGGCAACCACCATTCTACTCTCTGGTTATGAGTCTGACTTTATCAGATTCCATATATATGTGACATCATGCAGTATTTTTCTTCCTTTGTTTGGCTCATTTCACTTAATATAATGTCCTTCAGTTTTATCTGTGTTGCCACAAATGGCAAAATTTCTTTATTTTTCTTTTTTTTTTAAATATTTTATTTATTTATTTGACAGACAGAGATCACAAGTAGGCAGAGAGGCAGGCAGAGAGAGAGGAGGAAGCAGGCTCCCTGCATAGCAGAGAGCCCGATGTGGGGCTCGATCCCAGGATCCTGGGATCATGACCCGAGCCGAAGGCAGAGGCTTTAACCCACTGAGCCACCCAGGCGCCCCCCCCTTTTTTTCTTTTTTTTTAAGGCCGAATACTATTTCATTGCGTATATATCTTAAAATTAAAATAACAACAACAACAGCAACAACAAACCACCCCATGGTCAATCCTTGCCATTCTCTGCACTGCCCTCAGCTCTATGCAAACAACAAACCTTATAGATGCTACCAAAACTGATATCTTCTATTTTTCTCTTATTCTATTTTCAACCACTTCAAATGAGGCTCACCTCTTCATCAGTGCATCGATAGTGCTTAGTTAGGTCATCAGTGACATCACTACTCTTGAACCAATAGTCAAATCTCAGTTCTCATCATTCATGACCCATCAGCTGTCTTTTAACATAGTCAAATGTAAATTGTAAGACCATTCTGATAAATTACATGAAATAATTTGTCATCATATTTATTCAAGTACTCTTCGTATGACCTACAATACACGGTCTCTTTATTTTGATGAACATTAATAATATGATTCAACAAGGGAAAAATCAATATTACTTAAAATATCCTTGAAATAAATGTTAACAGAATTACGTATTGCAAATGCACATAAATATTACTCGGTGTGTTGGTTCCTTGTTAATTTTGTACTCAAGGTGCATTATTGATTACTAAATTTTTTTGGCAGGAGAAAAGTGTTAAAGAATGGCTTTTAGTAATTGGGAAAAATATTCAATAGTTATCACTTGGATGTCCTTCACCATTAAGTCAATAAAAAGTAAAAAAAAATTACTATCTTCCTTATGTTCTTGTATGTATTTAAAGTTCATGGTCTTGAGACCTTGAAAACACAAATGTAATATCACATGATACCTGAATATTAGATATTTTGACAAAAAATTAACTATTTCAATTTAAATTCAGAATATTTTCTGAGATTATAGTGAGTATGAGTGCACTACAAGTGTTCATAAAATAAGAATATTATTGGAAAGCATCACTATAGTTTACTTATGGAACTAGTAATCTTTCTATGGACTCTGGATAATAGTGTTTTATCTCATTGCCTTATAATACGATACTTGCTGGCAAAATAAAAAGCCTCTGCAGTTCAGTATTATACAATTAAAGTTTTCAAATACTTATTTTATGTTGAACATTGTAAAATATATCTCTATCCCTATCTATATGTCTTCTGTCATGTGTATAGAACATGTGAGAAAACTATGTATACTTCTACAAAGGAAATTTCAATCTACTGAATGGATATTTCATAATATACATTTCCTGATTTTAATGCAAAAGAACTAATAACAAATCATTAATGATTTTGGAATAACCAAGCCACTGGAGGAAAATACCACATAAGTATTATTATCATGGATACAACAATCTGTTATGTTGCATAAAAGAATTATTGGAATCCATCACCAGATGCATTCTGAAAGAATGCACAGCCTTAATTTTAGTTTTTCCTTTTTAAATCTAAATGCATTATACTAAGAAATGTGAAGAACAATAAAGCCAAAATGTGGAGACAGGTTAGTAAAGTTAATTAGAGAGAATAAGTATTTAGAATATTAAAAATGCATACATATATAGAGCTTATATATAAGTACTATTATAGGCAATGCGCCAAACAATAGACAAAGCTGTGTAATATAATAAAAATACAGAATAATAGATATAAGAAGATGAATATAATGACAAACACATGAATTTAAAGATCTAGGTATGTATAACATGCCTTTCCAGGAATAAGCTTTTTAAAACATAAACAGAAAATTAAGTAAGCAACCCATTGATTAAATTCCCCAACTCTATTAACAAAAAGAGAAATAAATAATCCATATTATAAGTATAATTAGGACTATCATTACATAGTCATAATAAATTAAAAATAATTAGGTTTTATACAAAACATAGCATATTGATGAATTAATATTTTTCAAAGTTATTTTTAAAACATGTAATATGCAAAAAATACACAGCATATTCCTGGACTTAGACATATGAGTGATACATTATCACTTTAGAGAAAAATCTTTTGAAGCTGTTATCCATTATTACTGTCTTCTCATGTTCAGCTCCACTTTTAGAACCACTCTTTCTAGATATCCATCCCTGGAACTCCTTTGACATTGCTCTAATCATTATCACTGAAAGCTTGCACAATCATCCAGTGAATCTCTTTGTTTATTTCATTTTATTGATCAGCGCAATTATTAGCTTTTCATTAACTTAAAAAATATTTCCCAAATGCATGCTGCATGGAAATAATACTCTAGTAGAGTGAAACAAAACAAAAGGTAGGGAAAATAGATTCATTAAACATTATCCCAAATAGAAAAATTCTTAACATTAAGTAATGTATGTAATACAAATTAGAAAACCCATTCCAAGTCCTTTCTATGTATACTCAGTTGAATACCTTCTTTTTCTAAATAGCAAAAATTCTATCATGAACTGATATTGACATTTCTGGTTTTATTGTTATAAACTACCAAATAACTAAAACATTTGTTGATTCACTCATTTCCTTTTTTTTAATTAATTTCTTTCAGCGTAACAAAATTCATTGTTTATGCACCACACCCAGTGCTCCATGCCATACGTGCCCTCCATAATACCCACCACCTGGCTCCCCACCAACCTCCCACAACCCGCCCCGTAAAAACCCTCAGATTGTTTTTCAGAGACCATAGTCTCTCATGGTTCATCTCCCCTTTCAATTTCCCTCATCTCCCTTCTCCTCTCCATCTCCCTATGTCCTCCTTGTTATTTGTTATGCTCCACAAATAAGTGAAACCATATGATAATTGATTCTCTCTGCTTTACTTATTTCACTCAGCATAATCTCTTCCAGTCCTGTCCATGTTGATACAAAAGTTGGGTATTCATCCTTTCTGATGGAGGCATAATACTCCATAGTGTATATGGACCACATCTTCCTTATCCATTCATCCATTGAAGGGCATCTTGGTTCTTTCCACAGTTTGGCAACCATGGCCATTGCTGCTATAAACCTTTGGGGTACCAACAGCCCTTCTTTTCACTACATCTGTATCTTTGGGGTAAATACCCAGTAGTGCAATTGCAGGATCATAGGGAAGCTCTATTTTTAATTTCTTAAGGAATCTCCACTCTGTTCTCCAAAGTGGCTGCACCAACTTGCATTCCCACCAACAGTGTAGGAGGATTCCCCTTTCTCCACAGCCTCTCCAACACACATTGTTTCCTGTCTTGCTAATTTTGGCCATTCTAATTGGTGTTAGGTGGTATCTCAATGTGGTTTTAATTTGAATCTCCCTCATGGCTAGTGATGATGAACATTTTTTCATGTGTCTGACAGCCATTTGTATGTCTTCATTGGAGAAGTGTCTGTTCATATCTTCTGCCCATTTTTTGACATGATTATCTGTTTTGTGTGTGTTGAGTTTGAGAAGTTCTTTATAGATCCTGGATATCAACCTTTTGTCTGTACTGCCATTTGCAAATATCTTCTCCCATTCCGTGGGTTGCCTCTTTGTTTTGTTGACTGTTTCTTTTGCTGTGCAGAAGCTTTTGATCTTGATGAAGTCCCAAAAGTTGATTTTTGCTTTTGTTTCCTTTGCCTTTGGAGACATATCTTGAGAGAAGTTGCTGTGGCTGATATCAAAGAGGTTACTGCCTATGTTCTCCTTTAGGATTCTAATGGATTCCTGTCTCACATTGAGTTCTTTTATCCATTTTGAGTTTATCTTTGTGTACAGTGTAAGAGAATGGTCGAGTTTCATTCTTTTACATAGAGCTGTCCAATTTTCCCAGCCCCATTTATTGAAGAGACTGTCTTTTTTCCACTGTATATTTTTTCCTGCTTTGTTGAAGATTATTTGACCATAGAGTTGAGGGTCCATATCTGGGCTCTCTACTCTGTTCCACTGGTCTATGTGTCTGTTTTTATGCCAGTACCATGCTGTCTTGGTGATCACAGCTTTGTAGTAAAACTTGAAATCAGGTAACATGATGCCCCCAGTTTTGTTTTTCTTTTTTAACATTTCCTTAGCAATTCAGGGTCTCTTCTGATTCCATACAAATTTTTAGATTATTTGCTCCAGCTCTTTGAAAAATACCAGTGGAATTTTGATCGGAATGGCATTAAGAGTATAGGTTGCTCTAGGCAGTACAGGCATTTTAACAATGTTTATTCTACCGATCTAAGAGCATGGAATGGTCTTCCATCTTTTTGTGTCTTCTTCACTTTCATTCATGAGTGTTCTGTAGTTCCCTGAGTACAGATCCTTACCTCTTTGGTTAGGTTTATTCCCAGGTATCTTATGGTTCTTGGTGCTAGAGTAAATGGAATCGATTCTCTAATTTCCCTTTCCATATTTTCATTGTTAGTGTATAAGAAAGCAACTGATTTCTGTACATTGACTTTGTATCCTGCCACCTTACTGAATTGCTGTATGAGTTCTAGTAGTTTGGGGGTGGGATTCCTCCCTGGGTTACAAGGATGGTTCAACATTTGCAAATCAATCAATGTGATAGATCAATAAGAGAAGAGAGAAGAACCACATGGTCCTCTCAATTGATGCGGAAAAAGCATTTGACAAAATCCAGCATCCATTCCTGATTAAAATGCTTCAAAGTATAGGGATAGAGAGAACATTCCTGAACTTCATAAAATCTATCTATGAAAAACCCACAGCAAATATCATTGTCAATGGGAAAAAAGCTCACAGCCTTCCTGTTGAGATCAGGAACAGGACAAGGATGCCCACTCTCACCACTCTTGTTCAACATAGTATTAGAAGTCCTAGCAACAGCAATCAGACAACAAAGAGAAATAAAAGGTATCCAAACTGGCAATGAAGAAGTAAAACTCTCTCTCTTCACAGATGACATGATACTTTATATGGAAATCCCAAAAGACTCCACCCCCAAACTACTAGAGACTAGAGATTATGCTGAGTGAAATAAGTAAAGTAGAAAGTATCAATTATCATATGGTTTCACTTATTTGTGGAGCATAACAAATAACACGGAGGACATGGGGAGATGGAGAGGAGAAGGGAGTAGAGGGAAATTGGAGGGGGAGATGAACCATGAGAGACTATGGACTCTGAAAAACAACCTGAGGGTTTTGAAGGGGCGGGGGTGGGAAGTTGGGGGAGCCAGTGGTGGGTATTATGGAAGGCACGTATTGCATGGAGCACTGGGTGTGGTGCAAAAAACTATGAATTCTGTTACACTGAAAAGAAATTAAAAAATATATATCCAACAGTTTAAGAGTCAAGGTCATAAAGAAATATTTGTAAATATATGTAAGTCTGTAATTATTTCATACTGAAATTTTTAAAAGAACTTTTTTAAAAACTGCATATATGTCCTCCAGTTTTATCCATGATACATATTGCAGGATTTCCACTCATTAGTCAATGGACATTTAATCTGTTTTCACATAATGGCTACTTTGAATAGTGTTGCAATAAACATTTGAGGGCTATTAAAAAAAAAACCAAAAGATTCACTAATTTTTTTAACAAACATATATCCAATATCTCATATGTCTAAATCATTAAAAATAAGAAAAAGTAATAAAACCAAACAAAAAATATATTCCCCATATTCAAAGGCTTTAGTTTTATAGACCACTAGGTCAAATCTATATTAAGGCTCACATTAGTCCTTATTATTAATTCCATTATAGGAAATTGTTCATTCCTTTATTATGAAATCCATAATTGCAGGCATTAAATATCACATCAAGTTATGATTTAATAACAGTATATTTGTGAATCGTTATCAATATACTTTGCTGTTACTTTTAAAGAATGATGCTCTCTGATTCATAAACTGACTTATTTAAAGCTTTTAAAAACCTAGAGTGTTGCTTTCAGATTTGTCAATATTGATTTATATACATTGACATAAACTAGCAAAAAATGTTGAATTTCCCTAATAAAAGATTGAAATTCTGAAAACCACTCTACCAAAAAAATAAATAAATAAAAAGGGAAAAAAACCTGACCTTATGAAATTTTATCCAGTTTCCATAGCCTCAGATATAGGGATGTGAAGCTAAACCTTTGAACTTTGGTTTACATAATTTTAGAGAACTTCATTTCTTAGCCCTTGAAGTTATGCCACTCAATTCATTGTAATCAGCCTGACATATAGTTTTATTTTTCTTTTCAGGATAACTTTCAACTGAAACTCATTTCTTATTTGATAGTGGGTATTGCTGAATCATTCTTTTAAAAAATGTGTCCTGAGATATAGAGTAATAGCCTCAGGTTCTTTGGTCTTTAACACTTCTTTTCCTTTTTCGTTAAAAGAGCAACTTCTAAAGAGCCTCTCAAATTTAAGTTAAAGAGCAACAATTTTATATGTACCACAATGTATATATGTATTTTAAGTATCTATAGGAGTTTTTAAATCTCTGAACTGTTTTTGCTTGTGTCTCATCAT